>OZ026615.1:64375300-64517800 GCA_964020975.1 Hermodice carunculata | reverse complement strand
CCCCTCCCATAGACAATTTTAAATTTTTGGACTTCCAATGGTGCATTCTGAGAATAAAATTTTACTTCCTGTGCTATTCAAATTTGTCTTAATATACTTATTTGTGCACAGGTCAGTAACATGAGTAATTTATTAAAAGCAAATTAGTAGACCAACTCAGAATATAAAGGTTTGAATTTTTTATTCAAAACTTGACTTCCCATGTATGTACAAATATTACATGTTGTCATTTTTTGAATCACATTTGATTTCTGAAAATGTCTTCAAATCACAGCACAGCATACATCACTTTATCTTTGGCAAATTACATCATGGGAACATGACCAATGAAACTATAGTTTACATTGACACCACAATATGACTTTTATGAAAGTATCACTGGTTGAACTTCCAGTTTAAATTATATACATAATAAAGAAAAAATAGAAAGAGCATGTACTATGTGACATCAATTTTTTCTGGAGACATTTTGTAGAAATAAAGTATATTTGGGCCTTTTTGAAAAAAAAAAAATATATAGATGGACCCAAAATAACGTAAATTTTGTACGAAAGTTGTAGCATTGGCAACACTGTTAATTCCGCATGCCAAGGCAGAGAAACTACACGAAAATACACATTTTTTTCAAAAGGTCAGAATTCACCTTAATTCTGACTTTAATGTTGCCAGGAATATATGTATTCCCATCTGCACTCAAAATCATTGTGCGGGCTTCTGCCATAAAATTGCCTCTCCTGGCCATTGTATACAATGCAGAGTTTCTGTTTCAACCACACGTTAATTCTTAGTCTGATTGGACCACCTCTTTAGTATGGACAAAAACAGATCATGTGATCAGTTGTCAATAAATTAAAATCTACTTTTTTGATAGCGACCTCTGGTGAACATAACTATGTTACCATGTTGACAGTGCATCTGGATGTACATGTATTTTCCAAACAACTATTCTACTGAAGTTAAATACTGTGAATACATTTATTTTCACGGGCATTAATTTTCACGGTTTTTGCATTTTGGATCTTTCACTGAAACTTTAAATTCACTATTTCTGTTATAATTCCTATCAATTCCATGTTAAAAATATATTTCACTGGCTTCTTATTTTCACGGTTTTGAAGCATCAGCGAAATAAGCGAAAAATAAGAACACAGTGAAATTAAATACGTAATTTTACCCATTATAACGAATTTGAACAGCTCATGTACAACTAAATTGTACATATGTATAAATATTAACGTTACATGGTCAAGTGATCATTAGGGACCAAGCTCATAGGTTTATGTACAAATATATGCCACATACATTGGTATTGGGGTCACCAAACGGCATCTATTAGTATAAAAATGCCAGAAAATTCAGGCAATAAGTCGTGTTTGAGGGGGCCCTATGAATCGAAAAGCATGCCAGATATTTTTGGCACTTATGGCTGTTAAGGGGTTAAACTCTTGTTTGCAAAATTGAGGGCCTTTAACATAGGTGCTGAAGACCAAGGTTTCGACTTTGCTCCAGGCCCACCTGAAAACAATCATGCTGGATTTTGCATTCATGACTTTTAATTTTCAAGCCTCCCGGTAAAAAGAAAAAGATCCATGATTAATAATACAACTTGCTTCATTTTATGATGGTTGGACATAGATTGAAAATGAACTGCAGCCCCTACTTTTTGACGGTATACCTAGCTAGTGTCCACTGTCGGTGATTCGATCTATGGTGCAACCTGATATACATTATATGTTCACTTCAGGAGCTACTTGGCAGTACCTGGCCAGGCTGAGAAATTTGCCACCAACAGTGTTTCCTGCCTAGCTTCTCAATGTGGCCAGTCACTACTTGGCCTCCAGCCAAGTGTTCGTTCTAACAGGACATGCAAAAGCGGGTCCCTGACTTGATGTATATTCACAAAATCCTTGACATTTGCTACATTATCGAAAGATAATTTTATGGGAGACACAATATTTGGAATTATATATTTGAAGGTGACAGAATGTCATACTTTGGGGTGGAGGAATAGTGTCCGTGATTCCTCCAAGGACAAGGTCATACACACAATGTTATGGGATGGGGTGGGAGGAAAGACTATAAAGTGCAGTATTCTAACACAGTATACGAAAAAGCCATAGGAAGTTGGAATATAGATATTATATTGTCAACAACTGGGCATGAGTAACAGTGCAAACTGGATGATATTTGACTTCTGAGAAGACTGAAATAGGCTGCAAATTTCATATTGGTTTAGTGGAAACCCTTTGTAGTAATGATGGAATTTTTAAAACTGGATTGTTTCCACATGAAAATGGAGACACAAAATAAAACAAAACAAAGAAAAAAACACCCCTCACCCACAGAAAATCCTTTATTGACCTTATTCAAATAAACAATTCAAAGTGACTTTAAAATGTTTTCCTCAGCTGAATAATTGTTCATATATATGTACCATATGGAAAATAAAATGGTTATGTGAATAATTGGCACACTCATTTGTACTTTGGTAGCAGTCAGCTGAAGTCTTCAAAAGTCTCAAAGTCTGAATATCACCTTTTTGAGGTTAAAGCAATCAAAAGCAAGTTTGGTAGAAGTCATGAAGATGCATGGCATTACTCTTGTCAGTTGTACATGTATGTTATTGCACATTCCTCATGTTCCAAATGGTATAGGCATGACTCAAAATAGGATCCCTTTTCTTACATGCAATTCGGGGCAGTTTATATGATTGTTATGAGGCTTATATTAGAAAATATTTTTGTTTGGCACTACAAATTGATGTCATTTCCTCTTTAATTTTTAGAAGGAATAATTAGTTGACTACATATACTAGAGAATGTTTCTCATGGTATATATGTATAGACACTGATAAGACATCCCAACTGAATAAAATGATTGGAAATATATCACACTGGGTGAATCTTTTCCATGGCACATGTAAGTGGTTCCTTCATTGTATTCTTGCTTCAAACTTAGTGAGGCATCCATGGGCCCTGCAGCATACACCCATGCGTGTTTTTGTAGTTGTCCTCTTCTGTCTCACAAGAGAGATCAACATAGAGCTAAGGCGTCTTACTAACTGTTGTGTCCATAACAGATTTAGTGCACTTGGGGAAGGGGAAAAAACATGTAACAATATTTTTTATTTGGGAAATCTTTTTATTTCAGACATGACCAAAACAGTCAAGTCTGGGCACATGCGAAGATACAAAAGTAAGTTTTCAGCTTTTCATAGGACTCGACCCCATTGGGCTCATTTGGTGGCCAATGATTGCACCACTTGACTGCAGATACATATGAAATGTTCCTTATCAGAAAAACTGCCAAGATGGTCTCTCATTATGGATGAACAATGATCTCTCACAATGAATTACGTGAAACACAGTAAGGCTAACCCAGGCTTGCATAGTACAACTTGACACCTAGGCCTATCTAACTTTGTATCTGTTGCTGTGAGTATGGCAAAACTACACATTGTTTTTTTTTTTTTTCTGAATAAAAAGATTGGTACAAAAACAGGTTGTCTGCACTGATTGTTACATAACAACATAATAAGGTGGGATAAGGCTTTTAAGTGATTTTACTTCCTGTTTTTATGTTATAAATGAGAACCTATGGAAAACAAAGGAAAACTGAAACAGGAGACTTTGTCTGTAATGTTGAACTTTGGAAGAAAGTTGCAATGGTAATATTAAACTGCCCCTAAAATGCTAATTTAAGGCTTTTAAAATATTTTATCTTCAACAACTTGAACACTGGAGCAGATGAGAAATCCCTTTCCATTTTTAACTATATATTTTTGAATTGATGGCATCTAACTGGCCACCTTACTTTTAAAGATGCATGTATTAATGGTTAAAAATTTACATTGACCCTGATTGGCACAGTTAACAAAGTTACACCTTTGTTTAATAATCATCAGATGATTACTATTCATTAGTATACAATTAGAAGTGGAATGAGATTTCTTATCTGCTCTGGTTTTCAAGTCATTGAAGATTTAATATTCATTACATGCGAAATGGTCCATAAGATAGAGATAGAAGTTGGAATGACATCACCATATCTTAAAATTTTGAATATATTCAACATTGAAAAGATTTTTTATGTCACTGATTTTGCATAATTTTTAACACCTTTATTACTCTGTGGACATTTAAAGCACAATGCCATGCGCAGAGGTATAACCATACTAAATTTGGAATTTCAGGGTCTTACAATGTTAGAAAAGAAAACACCCCTGGACATAATTGTGCTCGTCAAGAAAGACAAACACTTGGAGAAGTTAAGAATTCTTGGACGAACAAAAATAACTGTGCACAGACAGGCATATAAACTGTCTATTTCTTCAAAAGACTGTGCATCATAAATTTAAAGTGTCGCATGTTATACATTATTTTTGTTTTGAAAATACGAGAGTGCAAAGTTACAATTTCAAAATTGAAACAACAAAAATGACGGTTCACAGACAGGCATATAAACTGTCGAACTCTTCAAAAGACTGTGAATCATCAATTTAAAGTGTCGCATGTTATACATTATTTTTGTTGTGAATATACGAGATTGCAAAGTTACAACTTCAAAATTCTGTGGTGAAAACATTTCTGTAATTTTGCACTAAGATTTGCTCAAGATGGACTTTTGTGAGGCCCATTATCTACTGTTTGCCACTTGTGTACATATTATGCTATGTGTTGAAATTGACATAAATTTTGTCAAGTTCATATTAAACTGTTTATTGAATTTGGAGGAAAATTAGGTTAGTTGCATTTCAGCTGTTTTGAGTAGCTCTCAATTTACTGTAATTGATATCATTTTGACCTGGGGCCCAATATTTATGTATATAAAGTTAACTTCTTTGCAGTCCATGCAGGGCATGCAGGAGAGATGAAGTTTATAACGAAAAAAAAAAAAATGATGATACTATTGTGAGCCAGTTATATTGCTTTGAAAATCTTGTTCTTTGGTCTGAAGTGATGATGATAATTTCAGAGGGGTTTTTCTCAAGTGGTTGGAAGACTGAGTTTCTGGTGCTTCATGAGGACAGTATGATGGCATCTTACAGTGAGCCAGGCAAATCTACTGCTGAAATGTCTGTCACAATGAAGGTGAGACTAACCTTTAGTGTCCATATCCTACATGTCTAGTAAATCTGGATTAATTATGACTCTTTTATTAAGAGCCCAGGATACATGTAACTCAAAAGATTACCAAGAAGAGATATAAAACATGAGCACTTGCATACATTTGATTAGAAAAATTAACTTTTATCATATATGTGCACTTTTCCAGTGAAACAACATCACCTTTTATCAGTTTTCACACGTATACATCCTTGGATATTACTTTTACTTTACTGCTAGGATATTTTATAGTCGTGGTTTACATGTCGTGATACTTAACAGTTAATGAAAGTCCACACTCATGCAACTTGTTTTGTCAGCAAGATTGCTTACCTTACTCATTTTACAACAGGGATTTTACAAGATATATTTATAATATAGTAGCATTATATATATATATATATATATATATATATATATATATATATATATATATAAAATACAGTTACAGTCATATAAGTTTATTCTTTAAAATTCCATACTCAATTTTCCCATTAAAACACAGTTGCAAGGATGGCAAGAAGTCAGCAAATCATTAACTCACAAGTTGCAGACTGTCAACAAAAAAATTAGTGATGACCGCAGCTCTAATTTGTTAACGTACTGTTTCAGAATGTGGCTAATTTTCTCTGTGTGGGGCCGTACACAAGGGCCATTCCAAAACGCCCGAAGCTACCAAAAGGAGCAAGTGAAAGGCATCTCATTGCAATACCCAATGTACCGAGCAAGAATGCTGACATTCATTGGTTCCTCTGTGCTGATGACAGTGAAATCAAGTAAGTATATAAGGTGCCCAGGATTGCCATACATTTAACTCTTTCAGTGCCAATCACAACCAAAGTCAAACTAGTATGAATTATCATTAGGATCTCAGAAACATATTCCTCATGAAAAGGCCTTTCGTTCAAGTACCAGCATGCCTAAAGTTCTAGGGAAAATATCCCAAGTCAACAGCTTTTCTCAGTGTGCATTTGGCACATGCCCCTTGGGCTCAATGTGCGCCAAGAAAAGCTGTTGATTCAGTAAAAAATTGGGCACTCAAAGAGTTAAAATAGAATGTTTTATTTTTAGGTATTGACAAAATTTATGTCTTAGTGTTGATAATTGGCGTGAACAATATGATGTGTCACTTAGCATCATGCATCAAATCTCTGCAATTAATGAAATTGTTTTTTGTATGTTTATACCATCTTGGGAAAGAGTGTTTATGTTTTAGAGTTAAGTTCTCTGCCTCCAACTTATCACTGTAAGGGTTAACTATTTCAGTGCCAATCACGACTTAAGTCGATCCACTTAAGTCAATCTAGTCTGGATTATCTTTAGGATCCCAGATTCATATTCCTCGTAAAAAGACCTTTCATTCAAGTACCAGTATGCCTATAGTTCCAGAGAGAATACCCCAGGTCAACAGCTTTTCTGGGTGCGCATTGGGCGCATTGTGCCGAATGTGTGCTGAGAAAAGCTGTTGACTCGTTATGCACTGAAAGAGTGAAGATATTGTGGTTGGAGTTGACTGAATATTGACCTGCCAAGGCCCAGCCAATTGTAAGATCATCCCCATCAATAATATGTAGAAGAAATATGTAACAGTTTTGTTTAAATCTAATGTTTGAAGTAACCTTTTCCTGGTCAGATAGGATTTGGTTTAATAGCTTTCCTTGGCACAGGCTGGACATGATAGACCCAACTCACACCAAGGAAATTAAAGCTATTGACCTGACAGATACCATCATTACAGTCCATATCTACAATTCTCCACAGAATTAAAGCAGGGGTGATGATTTACTTAGAGGCACTTCGAGCGGAAAGGTGTTAATGTCTTACAATCAGAAGCTGCTTTTGGCATTAGTCAAATAATAAAATTTTGTAAAGGGCTAAAAGATTTAATCATGGATTGAAGGCTACAGTTTAAAATTTTTAAGGATTTTCCTGTTATTTCCAAGTTTGGCACTTTAGTTTTGAGGTCCAAATTGACCCCTAACAACACAAACAAGCATCCTACATGTAATGTAAATAATAACATGTAGTATAATCAATTTTCAAATGTATTTTTTAGTGCTTGGATGGGTGCCATATGCCAAACTGTAAGTATAAAGCTCTTGTACGACACTAATTGGTCTGTTGGCAGCCCATTGTCATTTGTTACAGAACAATTAATTTTTTCAGCCTCCTCAAAAACCATTCATTGAATCATTTTTTTTTAACTTAAGGGCAGGTAATTGGGTCAGTCTCTACCAAGTTTGTGCAAATTGTTGTGCCCCATTGAATTTTTTTATGTTTCAATGAATTTTTGCAGAAAATGTTAAAAACATTTTCATGTCTGAAACTGTTCATAGAAATTGTATTTGGATACTATTGAGTACCCATGAGACAAAATGTGTTCAAAAGCTGATGCTGCAATTTTCTTTTCTATTTTATGTGAAGTTTCATGTACTTTAATCTCAGCTGACTTGTCAGTGGGCTGATGTTTTAGGATGCGCGCGTGTCCATCATCGGTCTGTTCATCTGTTTGCCCAGTTGTTGTCAGTCCACAGTTACATTTTTGACTTCTTCCCCCAGATCATTGGGGAGCTCCACTATAAACCTGACAGGGATGTATACTGAGTTATCTCTTCCAACTCCATTCAAATGGTCACATTCCATTGATTTTTTAGCTCAGTTGACATGTCAGTCAGCTGAGCTTATCTTGTGGTCCTTCGTCCTTTGTTGTGTGGTGTTGTTGGTATCCGTCCATCAACAAGTCATATTTTAAAAACCTTCAGCTGGATCCAGTTGAAACCTTGGGGAATGTAGCTTGGTTGGGTCTCTCTACCAAGTTGGTTCAAATGGTCACAGTCCGGTGATTTGGAATTTTTGGGGGTTCATTTTTTAGCAAAATTGTAAGTAAACATATCTTCTTCTCTGAAACTGCTCAGCCAATTGCTTTGATATAGCATAGATATACGTCTGAGGTCCCCATGACCTGAATTTATGCACCTCGTTGTGGTGTGATTTTTATGTTTTCTTTTTTTAAAAATTCCTCTCCAAACTGCCACTTAGATTCTTCTGAAACTCAGTGGAAATGTAGCTTGTGGAACGGTTAAACAAAATGTTCACAAGTTGATGATATTCTGCATCTGATTTTTAACAATTTTTTCAATGTTAATTTTCATCACATTTTATAAATGTACAGTTACGCTCGCGTTCAAGTTAACAAACCCCAAACGCACCAACGTTTCCCAAACGTTTTCCAAACACTTTCAGTGAAAGTCAAACGTTTTGCAAACGCGTAGCAAACACTTTGCAAACACTTTCCAAACGCGTAGCAAACACTTTGCAAACACTTTCCAAACGCTTTACAAACACTTTGCCAAACGCTTTCAAACACTTTTCCAAACGCTTTCAAACACTTTGCCGAACGCGTTTGGTGAAAGCCGAACATTTTCAAACACTTTTCCAAACGCTTTTAAACACTTTGCGCCAAACGTATGTGATACATGTACTTGTACACTTGATAATCTAATTCTAATGACAGGAATATTTTTTAACAAGTGTTAAGGAAGAAAATAAGTATAGGTAGAAGAAAACAAATAATATGCCTACATTAACAGGTTTAACACTTCATTTATTATAAAGTTACAGATCTTTCAGTAGCAAATAAACCCAGTCGCTATCATATTTTTTCTGAAAGCGAAGTTCTTGAAAAAAGGCTAACTTTTAAAATTTCGAATGGAAAGACAGAAGCAGCTCAATTTAAATATTGTTTGGCTTACTAAGCCAATCAGTAGAATTAGCTCCAGTGGAGTAAGCCAGGCGATACTCTATTGGTCCTTGGAGTAATTATATATATTTTAATTGAAAATTAGGAACTATTTCGGAGTAAATTTTTAGGCAATATCCTGATCAGACCAGGAATCATGATCTGATCATGATATTGCCTATGGATTTACTCCGAAACAGTTTTTGAAAGATTAAGTATTCGTGACATCTTAAATGAAGAATTAAGTCTTTAATTAATTTTAGTTGAATTAGACACTTGGGTAAACGTATTTGGATCGTGTTTTATATAAATATATACAACCTATAATGCTGGATAAGTGCACATTTACATGTAGGTACATCATATATTGCTGGACCTGTTGAAAATACGTTGCAGATTCTTCATAATTTAAATGGAAGTGTTTGAAATGCATAGTGTTTGAATGTGTTTGTGAAAGTGTTTGAAATCGTTCGGGTAATTGTTCAACGCGTTTGGAAAGTGTTCGGTAGCTTTGTGAAAGTTTTCGAACGTTTTATAAAAGTGTTTGAGATTTTTCTCAAACGCTTTCCAAACGCTTTCCAAACACATTCCAAACACTTTCCAAACATTTCCAAACACAAGCCAAACACCAGCAAAATGCGAAAAAAGTGTTTGGCTGTTAACTTGCAGCCGGGCGTAACTGTATGATACTTTACCATTGACACACTGGTCAGCTCTTTTGATTTTAAAGGGCTGTCCAACTGCAGCATTGTAGCAAATTTTACCCCACAGCTCTTAAAAAATGGTACAAAATTGATCCAAAATAAGGGACTGCTTATCATGTTAAGATGAGAAAGTGCTCCAAGAAATCTAGTAAATTTTGCTACAAAGATTTCAAGTTGGACAATACTGTTTTGGAGGGAGTCTGCTGATTTTGGAGACTATAAAAGTTATTAAAATGAGGCAATTTTCTGGGAAAATAGCCAGTTTTCATTGTTTTCATGCACCTTTCAACTGGATGTCACAATTGAAAAGGTTTCAGGTTAGGGGTTGGCCTGTATGCGTTGGTTACATTTACATGTCAGTGTCTTGATGGGTAACTAAAGGCAGTGCTGATGCCCATGTGTGCAGGATACATCGTCTTTGAACTTTGACAAACTGGCATCAAACGTCATCTGGACATGTAGCAGAACCCTGGGGTGTGGCATGTAACAAGACTATGTGAAAAGATTAAATGGCTAGGTGACATTGAAAAATTCATGCCTAGGCTATAATATCTTTCTCCTGTGACATTTTCCATGAAACCTCACACACAACTATATCAAGACTAAGTTATTTGCCATGAAGCATGACTAGATCAGTGGGTGGTGAGAAATTCATACACTGTTCACTCTACACTATAATGTGTTTCATCTGTCACACCATTTCATGAAATGATGCGCAGGCTTGTATGAAGACTGTAGTATTTTGTAATAACGTAAAAGGAGGTCATTGGCTCATACATATGTATCTGTGATATATTTGCTGTGACTATTTATGTCAGGGTTATAACATGTTCAGTGTGCTTGATTTTGTGGCATGAAACCACACACAGTCTTGCTTAAAACATGTCTTATTAAAACTAGGTCACCAAGTGAGCAACCAGGTCAGTGATATCCATGTACAGTGCTACCTGCTGTATGCATCCACTGCCGTGAGCAGCCACATTGCTTTTTGTCGTCACTAGGCTCAGATATAGGGGTCAATTTCTTTGTAAAATTTACCTGTGGTGACAGCTAGGTCATTTGCTGTATGTGGACACTTTTTCTTGGCAGAAGGGGTGGCCACATACAGTAGGTACCACTGTATTAACATGATTGATATGTTCAGAGTTCAGCTCATCTCAGCCCAGATTTGCTATGTTCATTTTAGCTCAGTTCACTGTAGCACAGTTCAAGTTGCAGTTGAAGCTGAAGTTTGCAGTTTATTATCTAGTTGACCTAGTGCAGTTTAGGTTGTATATTCACAACAGTCATCGTGATGTTTGTTGGAAACCTTGTGGTTTCTCTGGACAATTGTACTTGCACAAAAGAAAATTTTCCATTTGGCAAACCCTCAAATATCAGATTGCTAATTTAGATAAATTTTTTGATTTGAGATGGCTAGCCTTTATTAATCACTGCAGTGGAAGAAGCACTTGCTCACACCTGTGTGTCTAGATTAGTGTACATTAACATGTATAGCCTTGCAATGCAACATTGAATTTGAGTGTTTGGAGGTTGCATAAACATAGGGATGTGATTGGCAACGAGTAACAATTAAAAAAAATTTTAAAACTTTGAAAATGTGTTGAAATCCTTCTGATGTTGATACAAGACCACCCCTTCTGTTATGCTACTTGTAAGTCATGAATTCAGACATGTATCTGTTTATTGTCAGTGGACTTGTATATGTGGCTCAATGTGTTCCTTTGTTTTAGCTACCTCCACCACCCCAACAACAGCAACCACAACAGCCACCAGGTGGTGCTCCATATCCACCTCAAGGTCAGCCTGGAGGCTATCCACCTCCCCAAGGAGGTTATCCACCTCAAGGAGGAGGTTTGTGTTCCATCTGATTTGTGTCCTTAGCTTAGCAGACTTGTTAGTTTGTTAAAATTATGGAATTTCATTCATGTTGCATAGACTCCAACCTGCAGAGCCCAGCAATAGGAGACATTCATATTTAACTGCGATCCTGCTCACTTCCTGTGTTGCCAGGGCAACAGACTGATGTTTCCACCATGATCAGGGCAGATTTGTATTATATACTACATAGACAGTCATCCATAAATAATACCTTTTCAACCCAAAGAGAGCCCATGTCTAATCAATTTAGGCATCCTTTATGTTTCAAATATATATTAATACATTTTCTTCAGATTATTGTGTGTTTGTGTTGTTCATTTTGTTGAGAAAGTACTTTTGACCATGCTAAATACGTGGATCTGCCCTGATGCAGGTGGCTTCCTCTTTTGCTCAATAGGTGTTAGAGTAGGACCGCATTTAGATATGAATACATCCTATTGGGAGATAGTTATGAAAACAGCTGCTCTCAGCAGGAGCACAATTCACTTACTATGGGGAGCACTGTTAATAAAGTGGGAGGTTGTAAAATTTGAGTGATTTTCGTGGTAAAAATGCAGATCTCGCACCGAGGTTGGGAGGGTTGGAGTCCCTGATGTTGTCTGTCTGTCCATCATCGTGCCTCAACAATTTACATTTTCAGATTCTGTTAATGGTACTTAGTAACATTTAAACAGTCTCTTCCACAGAAAATAGATTGTATGGATATCAGTCTATTTTTGTCCTTATGTCCTGTGTCTACATGGTGGAATCTCAGTCTCAGTAACTATACTGATGATACATTATACCTATCACCTTGAACTTCAAACTATTGTATATTGTTTTAATGTTACAAATTATTCTATTATATATGGACTTCTTCCTTGTCATTAACATGACTTTAATGGGCAATAAAACCATTTTCATTGTCGTCTCGAGAACGGTTGGCCAGATCATTTACAAGCTAGATTGCTTGAGATGTACTTTGGGTTTGCCCCTAAAGTACACACAGCTCCATATTATTTCTACCATACTTAGTCTGGCCCAGGATTACAAGATTTTATTTACAGTTGGTGTAATAAAAGTTTACTGTCACCATTCTCATGTAATGATGAAGCAGTCAGAAAGTTGCTCATTATCTTCTAGGCCATTAGCAGTATGTGTGCCTAGCTGTTGTACTCTAGTTTTGGGTGAGTCTTTACCAAGTTTGTGCAAATGGTCATGGTCCAGTGATTTTTGCAATTTTTTGGTGAAGTTCATTCATTCATTTTTAAGGGTCCACCCCATGGGGGGACCGTTTATCTTTTCGGGTTGTCCATCCATCCGTATATTCATCCGGATATGCACATTCTTGTTACCACGATATCTACAGAATGCCTCCATGTATTTTCCTCAAATTTGGCAATATGCATATCTTACCTGGCATGATGAACTGATCAGATTTTGGTGTCACCATGACCTAATTTGAGCAAATGGCAGCCTAATTACATGCTCGTTAGGGCAGACCCTTCAGTTAATGATTTGCGTTGAAGCTATGTCTAGTTTCTACTTTTTTTTTTTTTTTTTTATCAAACAGTTCTTTTTTTCTGAAACGGAATGGCCGATTGATTCAAAATCACCTGGGGATACTTCTGGGCACTTCAAGATGATGATAATTTGTTCACCAGGTGGTGCTGCAACTTCCATGCGCATGTCTGCATATGTACATGTAGTATGATTGATATTTTTGTCAGTTTTCTGCATGCAGCTGTAAGCTTTTGCTGTTTAGACAAGGACAGTTTGTTCCTGAGTAGGGTCACTTTCTTGCCACATATTGTAACAATGTTGCCCTCCCCTACATCCCCACTCCAAGGAGGGGGAGGTTGAGAATATATTTTCTCAAATGACTTGGGAGTTTGGTTCACTAATGATATAGTAATGTGGACCTTTTTGTCACATAAAATATTCCTCTGCAACAAGGAAGCTAAATTTCAAAAGAATGGAAAGTGCAGTTTAGTCCCATAAAGCTGTAGGCTTATCTGAAAAAAAAGGCTTTCTCCTAATGTGATCTCTGGCATGTTTCTTTTACATGGTCTCCAGGCTACCCACCAAATCAAGGCCAAATGATGCATCGACAGCATGTTCAACATAGAGGGCACTACCCCCAACAGGTGGGAGCAGGGGGAGGTAACACCACAGTGATAGTTCAAGAAGGAAGACGAAGTAGTGATGGGGACAATTTTGCTGCAGGTAAGTGCACATTTGATTTTTTTGATACAGTCGAGACTGAAAGTAATGTTACCTCTGCGTGCAGGCAACTCGCGAGCAATTTGCGAGTGTTCCAGGTGATTGCTCTGGATCAACCCACAAGTTGACCACAGACAAAGTCTTAGCATTTTTGCGAGTGCTTCTGGGTGCGAGCACGAGTTGCCCCTGAGCATTGGTGCGTGCTAGTGTTGCCCACAAGTTCAGAGCTGCTCCTGGGTAGCATTGAAAAGCATCTATGAGCTTGTTCTTTTGCAATAGTAATAATTCAACTCGATTGCCTGAAAACAAATATTATATTTGTATTGGTGTCTTTTTGCCCAGAACCACTTCCTAGTAGTCATTACCCTATTCCGCAGTCCAAACTCTTTACTCTCCATAAGCTAACCTGTCCCTGTCTAACCTATATACATATGGAATACTATTGTCCATATTGCACAGATTCCTCTGTAAAATTTTGACATAGGCTGTATAAGCCCAAATAAATTAAAGGGTCTTCAGCGGGTAACTACTCAACATGTTTTGGAGCCTCTTACCCATACATGTCTCTCTTAGTAGCGGCTCCTTGTCTAAGCTAAATATTCAGCAAAGACATTCCACATAATAATGAATAAATATGAACATTGCAAATGATGAATTAGCTAAATACGTGAAGTTTTGCTCATAAATGCAGAGCTTCATCATGAAAGAAGAATACCTGTCAAACAAACCATAATTACTAAATTTGTATAGGACAGGTTCAGATAAGAACAATTTAACTTACCCCTGAGCCAATATATACCCTTTCTAGCTGGACAGCTTATCATAGTTAAACCACCCACCAGTGTATAACTGAAGTGGAAACAAGCTAGGGCATTATATTCATATGAAAGCACTGTCGGCACTATTGTCCATATTGTCCGTGTTCTGTAAGATTTTGACATAGGCTGTATTAGCCCAAATAAATTAAAGGGTCTTCAGCGGGTAACTACTCAGAACATGTTTCGGAGCCTATACCCGTGATTATATTTTAATCTAGTGGCTTTTCATGCAGACATGGAGAATTCAAATTATATAAAACACACGGGACAATATAAAGGATATGACAGGTAAATTAAGTAAAGCCTACTGGTGTACAAAGACCAAGTGATGTTTAACTATTGCCTTATGTATACATGTAAAGTTAATATACGTTTCTCCCATTTGGATGACTGAGGATCGTAAATGGGTATTTTCTTTCCATTCAAAGCCATATTTAAGTTTGTCTGAAACTCAGAAATATGAGAAAAAAGGTCAAGAAGCTAGCCAGGGGAGCCACTGTTTCCACCAAGAAATTTTAACTTCTATGGTAGAACATTTATTGGTCCAAATTCATGTAGGGATGCAATGTGTGAGCATTTAAAGAATTACTTCATTTGGACTTATGTTGATACCAGAGTGTCTATGCATAGCAAGGAATCTGACTGCCTGCTTGGGGAGCAAGACTCATATATGTTTCACTTCAAATGTGGAAAATTCATAAATGTGTTGTCAAATGAGAATATTTAGTGAAATTCGGGACAATAATTAATTTGCTCTCCTTTTTCTTTCCTACTTTCTTTCATCAGGGCACAATAATCCGTGCTTTCATGGCATAATGGGTACCAGGAATGAGTAAAGTTTTTGTTTTCATGCCCTTGACAGAAAGTTCTAATGTCCAGAAACAAATCCATGTTGGGGTATAAATTGAGGGTTGCTGACAAGTTTGAGTGTGTGTACACTTTTACATCAATGTGAGCGAGAAATTTCCCAGGGTGCCTTATTTGTGTGATGCTTACAACAATCTGGGAGGGCAATTTGATTTTATCTCCAAGTCATTGCCAACAGAAGTCCATTCTTTTAAAAGCAGGATGAATTGATCTGTCTACGCAGCCAAGTTATGGCACACATGTCAAAAAGAATTTTGATGATAAGATCAAAAACACAGAAAATATACATTCTAGAACCATCAGATAGTTACTTTTGTTGTCTAGTTTACTTCAGGCAAACATGTAGACTCTACACATAATAGGCTGCTTGCCTTCAAAGCAGACTATGCTATTAGCTGCTGTGCACCCTGCTTAATGTGATATGGCCATTTCAAACTTGGTATACTTTTTTACAATTTTTCTATCAATTTTTCATAAAAATATGTGGATGCATATATTGCCTCCTTTTAAAGCAGACTTAAAGTCCTTGTTGCCTGCTCAGCTTATTCTCAGGTCATTTTATTTCTGGTTGGTGCCAGTCCAACTTCAAGGGCCCCAGGCTAAGTTGGCAAGGCTCCTTGTTGTACAAGTATCCACCCCAATAACCCATATGTGAGTATACAAGAACAATGGCTTAATTGGCCTGTTAATAGCTGAATACACAAGTCACGTCCCAATGGTCTTGCCTGATGTCCTGCAAGGGGGTGGGTATTTTACAAAGAAATACAATAGGAATATGTACATTTTCCTTAAAAACTGCTAACAGAAACCAGGGATACACTTTGTATGAATAATGCTGAAAAGATAAGTTTTTCAGTCACACTTAGTGCTTTACATACTTAAATTATGAAATGCCCAGTCAATGGTGGGATACATACTTTATTCAAATTTATCAAAGTTTGCAGGACTTTCTATTGTTTTTTATGTTCACTCATGCATCTCACGCACATACACTATTAGAGCATTTGCTGCTTAGGAGGTATTATATGTAATTTATCATAGAAGTGGAGTTTCACAGCCGTGGTAGATCATAAAAATGTCAGTATTCCATATTACTAAAATAAATAATAGTATACTAATGAGTGGGATACCTGTTGTTGAGCAGGGTATTTCTCTCTCTCTCTCTCTCTCTCTCTCCCTCCCTCCCTCCCTCCCTCTCCCTCCCTCCCTCCCCCTCCCTCCCTCCCTCCCTCCCCCCTCTCTCTCTCTCTCTCTCTCTCTCTCTCTCTCTCTCTCCCCCCCCCCATCAAAATTCCACAACTGATAAAATTCATTACTGAGGTAAAAACCAAAAAATTACTGTTGTACTTTTTATCGCTATTGTTCTTTCATATTCAGCAGACTTACATTTTCTACCTCTTTAAATATCAGAAAGTGCAGTTTTTGCATGGGACCCATAAGGGGCATGCTAAGAAAGAGAATTCTGCATACTCTTTTGAAAGTGATACAATGGTTGATATTATTCAGTCATAAGTAATTAAGGACATGTATTACAAAAATTGGCAAATTGTTTGCCTTACATTTTTTACCTGTTTTGATTTTGTTTTTTTTTTTTTGCATAGCACCTTTAAAATAGTGTGTACCGTGCACAGTGTGACATCTTGCCCGACATGTATATATATGTATACATGTATTGTGTGAGCAAGTGGCAGCACACCCACTTGCGAGCACGTGAAGCTCACAGGTGGGGCTGCCTGTGCTCGTGGGCATGGGTGCAGGCCCACCAGAAAACAGCTGCACATAATCAGGGGGTGTTGTCCGAGTGAGTGTTTGAGCAAATTGCAGGCAACTTGTGGGGCCTTGCAAAATCTAGTTACATTACTTTCAGCCTCTACTGTAGGTCAACATTTTCATCTTTCCTGCTGTAGGGATACTTTATCATTTTGGAAATGGCATAGTAAGTACATGTACTCTTTTTCGGTACAAAGACAGAGAGAGAGTACTTGCCAATATTTCAAAAAGATTAATTTCCAGTTCCTCTGTTGCCTGCATAGACAGACTCAGTATTGCTATTCTGAAAGTGATGTTGGCACTCCACTTGTGTAATAGTCAAAGTTAGTCTCAGTCTATCTGTGTAGGCAAGTTTCTCTGGCGATCTGACACCAAAATTAACAAAAATGACTCACATTTGTTTTTTCTTTCAAATGGAAAGGTAGGCTAATGAAGCATTTTCATTTTTATTAATGGGCCATGCAAAATAAATTTAATATTTATCAGCCAGTATGTCCAAAAAAATTGAGAAAAAAAAACTGTTGGCTAAATGCTTCAAATGAAAAACTGAAACTTTTACGCCTGGGGAATAAAGTGCATTTACAGGTAGACAGCACAATGCAGCTAACAGAAGAACGGTTACGTGAGGCTGATAGCACAATGGGGCTGTTATTCTGTTGTCTTTTGCCACCAGAGTAGTGTCACATTTCTGTTTTGAAATTAATTCACTGGATTTGAACCAATGTTTAGATCTTTCATAGCTAGGTTTTCTCACAAATAATACTGTCAGCATTGTGGGGAGTTCCACAGCTTTTCACAGAGTAAATATTTTTACAGCATGGTAATGTGTCACATATTCGTGTTGATGTCACAAGAGATTTGTTGCTGATGACATATTCTGAAGATGATGCCAAGGACATTTGATACATAATTTGGTCTATTTGTGTCATAATACATTATTTGTCCACTACATTTGGTAAATGATCTCTCAGATCATATCCACCCCAAAAACTTTCTCCCATCAGAAACTGTTTCTCTGAATATGTTCCTCTGGACTGGAGGCCAATGGGGCAACCTCTATCAGTTGACCTCCTTGTCCCATACGTGACTTCTGGTATTGACTAATCACATCAGTTTTCTCTCTTTAGTTGCTTCACATGGATGTCATTTTCTACTCTATTTGGGAATAATTACACAGTACTTTCTCACTAGAAGCGGGACACTGGTGGAACCAGAGCCCCCTGCTCTAACTCGTTGGGCCATCGGCACCAGTTCTGCCCAGCCACCTGTGCTGACCTCTGACAGATTGAAAGCCCTTGGCCCATACCACCCACCTTTGACTGCTTTGGCTCCCAATCTGGAAGAACAAGATATTACAGATAGGTATATTAATCTACCATTACTGGGCCAACAAATATCCCTAGAGGTTCTTGCAAGTTGGTATTCTCACTGATGCTCCCGCTCTTCAATACCATTGGAGGCAGACCTCTGTGAGGACAAGGAAGAGGCCCATCCATGAAGCCAGTTCCTTCACACACAGAATCTAAGCACTTCCTGCATCAACATCAGCTCTAGCCAACAATTAGCCCCAATATGGCAGCAGGGGAGATGGTGAAGAATATGCTCCATGATGTCACTCCTTACCTACAAGACGACTCAGATAGTGAGGACATGGAAGGGCAGCCAGATGCTACCGTGGCAGCCTACAACCTGGATTGAATAGTCAACCACTTCCAGAACCACGGTCTGAGATCACCAAGGAAGATCTTACCCTCGGTAATGAAGTCAGTGTCACAGATGGCAGAGGAGCAGGAGCAAGTAGCAATCCCCTTCTTCACATACATGTATATTGGGGACCAGACCAAGGCCTTGTCAGAACAAGTGGAGGTGTCAATGACAAGCTGGCCCCATGAGTTCAGCTTATGAGAATTACTTCCCTAGCCTAGGAAGCTCTCCAAGATATATCGGGTTCTCTCTTATACTTGGCACATCATGCCTCACTGAGCTCAGGAGGAGTTTAGCACATTATATCCAAGACAGAAGTCTCCTCCCAGTATCTACCTTTCACAGAGGATAATCGACAAGATCATCAGCGACATACAGATAGTCCAGTTGGCCTTGTCTGGGTCAGATGTCGAAGCACTGACCCAGAGCCAGCTGCTATGCAGGCTTGCTGACTGTTCGTACCTGGATACGGTTGTCTGTAAGGTCCTCAATATTATAGGCCAGTTTGAGCAGTCCGGGGCTCTTCTATTGCACCATGCCCCAGAGAATATGGTGCGCCTGGACATCAAGACAATGGTAATTCAGGAACAGGCCTTCCTGAACATGTTGGCAATCAACCAGCATCTGGTCTTGTGCCTATATGTGATCACCTATAGACCAGTCATGGCCATTCAACCCTGAAGTCCTGCAGTCAGTGATGCAGGACAATCATCACAAGTCATACCTGCAAATGCAGAAGCAAGACAACAGTAACACGGCCAGAAAAGTCCTGGATTGGTGAAGGCCGTGGCGGTGGTAAACAGAAGTAATTCAATGGACAAAGCAAGCAATTAAAGCATGGCAGTGGTGGAGAAAGCAGAGATCTTAGCAGCTACCGATGGACAAGTGGCAGCAGAAGAGGGAAAGCAGGCCTGAGTACACAGCCATCCGCCTGATGGGCCTGAGAGTGCACCCCAGTCATCCTCCACATTTCACATACCAATCGCTTAAGAGTGCCAACAGGTGGGAGCCAGGTTGTCAGGTTCTGCAGTCCGATAGATGGCACCGGTACACAGAAGATTGGTATATTTTGAATCTGCTAGGTGCAGGCTGTGTTGTTACTTTTCCGAGTTAGCCCAGTTAGAGCATAAAAGTTCTATGTTAAAAGAGGAAAGCCCATCTGGAAAAGTAGGTGCCCCTTATTTGTACCTCTAAAGAAAAATATTTACAGTTCAGCAGATTATCCAGGAATCTGCACAAACAATGTTTCCAGCTGGGTTACTAAAGGAATGAAATTTCCCTATTAGCAGCATGCAGACATGATCCCCGAGCTGAAACAGTTGCACCAAATTACAGGTCAGAGCCATCACGTCCTCTTAGGATGCCCATAAGCAAGGGGCATATGATGACATAATGACGGCGTGCCGGTGGAGGTCCCACAATACTTTCTCCTACTTTTGTGTCAGGGACCTGTCCTATGTAGAGGGACAACATCTGGCACTTAAAAGCATACTGATGCATGCAATGTGTAAGCCATTAACTAGCTCAGGTTTCTGTGGCAACCATTTTCTGTAGGGGCTGGTTCATTCTGTCAATGCATCATGTATGTGTCCCTAAGGAACAATTCCTCTGCCCTGAAGTCTGAATTATCTCCCTCCTCCACTCCCCTGCTGCTAAATCTACCAATCTGAGATTCAAATGTATTATTATTTCCATATTTATTAGTAATACTTACCTATGGACTACACAAAAGCCCATCCAGCATCAGATCATTTCAAGGTTTTCTGAAGTGAAAAACTGATTTGATTGATCAATACTGCTGGGCAAGTATGTGGCAGGGAAGTTAACCAATAAAGATAGCCCTGTTGACCTCCAGTCCAGAGGAACATATACAGAGTAATGGTTTTTGATGGGATAAAGTGTTTGGAGTGGATTGATCTGAAAGATTATTTACCAAATGTAGTGGATAGGTAAGTATTTCTTTGGATATGGAAAAGAAACCATTGGTAAATTTGCACACTTTCTTCAAAGTGGTAATACATGGTTAACTTGAAGTTTTTAGCACATGTATGTAGAGTCAAAATTGCTCATGCATCAACCTCTCTTGACCCATTCTCCCTTAACTCTCTCAGTGCCACGGTTTAGACTGAGTCAACAGCTTCCCTGCTGCTTTCTTTGGGTGCAGTGCACCCAAAGTGCATCAAGGAAAGCTGTTGGCATGGACCATTGTATTCTTTGGGACTATGGGCATGCTGGTACTTGAATGAAAGGTCTCTATACAAAAAAATAAGGATATAGTATCTGTTTGATAATTCAGAGATTCATATCAAGTACTTTGCACTGAATCGCAGTTGGAAGTGAAAGAGTTAAACCAGCTGAAACCCGCTGGTGGTAAAATATTGTCTGCTTCAATGTTTTCAATTAATTCAACTGTAATGAAAAACAATTAGAATGAGAAATGTAGATTAGACCTATTAAGATAAAATTTTACAAGTTAACAACTTTCCTCGGCATGGATTCGGCACTAAGATGTGGATCATGCATTGTACTCATATTCCAATACACATGTAATTTTGTTGTTTTGTTTGCTTGCAGGCTTGCTGATAGGAGGAGCAATAGGTTATGGTTTTGGTGGCTGGGGTTATGGCTGGGGTGGGGGCTGGGGTTATGGCGGCTGGGGCCACTATGACTATGGTCCAGATGTTCATATTCACAATCATTATGATATAGACCACACCAGCATTGAACACAATGAGTTCCATGATCACCATGATTATGATGGGGGCTATGATGGTGACTATGATCATGGTTATGATGGAGGGGGTTATGATGGTGGTGGCTTTGATGATGGTTTTGATGGTGGTGGTTGTGGTGGGGATGATGGAGGTGGTGGTTGTGGTGGAGGTTGTGGTGGAGATTAGTCTGATGGTCATACATGAAGTATACATACATATATATATATATATATATATATATATATATATATATATATATATATATATATATATATATATATATATATATATATACATATATACATACATACATACATACATACATACATACATACATACATACATACATACATACATACATACATACATACATATATATATATATATATAGATATATATATGTATATACCGTACTTAACATATGGCATGAGTTGAAAAGTTCATGGTGACTTCCAGGACCTAGTGATAAAAATGAACAGCTGGTACACACTTGTTTCAAAGATTTGCTGGGCAGGAAAATGTGTACATCGGCTTAAGCTATGTACAGGTATGTACATGTAAGTTCATTTTCTTCCTTTGCTCTGAGGAAGTGTAAAACAATGTTTGTCTCTCAGAATGGTCTTTTGTTGTGAGAATTATGGGAATATGTAGAAAATATTTTGTGTAAATTAAGGGTATCTTTGTGCCACAAGTTGTGTTATATTTACAAAATATAATGTTCATGTTTATCATTATAATATACTCCAAGCCTCCTCATCCTCCTGACGAAGCCCCAGGAGGGCCAAAACATGGAGAGGAGGAGGCTCTCCTCATAATTCCTGGAACCCAGTTGGTTGTGTCTTTTATTATTTTATATTTATATTATTGCATGCAAATTGTAGTGGACATTTACATAGCTAGCCATTGGAACGCTTTGTATGCTCCTCTGGTCAACTTTCATGGCATGTAACTTTCTGTGGTTGGCTTACTGATTTTAGTCGTCCCCTGATTGTCAGATATGCTTGCATTATTTGTAACTTTAGCCATTTTGTAAGCATAATGTTTTTTTTTTTATTGGTCATTTGATGAGATTTTTTGGTGACATCAAGATTGTTGGGTAAAAAATCAATACAACAAAAGCTGTGATGCTCCCAAAACTAGCAAAGCCATGATATAGATGCAGCAACTACCTTTAAATATTCACTCAAAGCTGCTGCTTGCATTGGTTAGTCAGATGTGATTGACACCATTGGCCATATTAATCAGGACTAGCTCTGATGATGTGGAAATATTGATGGAGACATGTTGTATATGATGCCATAGGGTTTTACTTCAAATACATCTCTGGGCAAATAGATGGACATAATACATTTCCATGGGTTCATAATGACAAAAAATATCATATTTTCAATATGATAACTGATGGAAATACTCAACATACATTGGTTTTTAAATGCCACAATGTTCTACAAAATAATTTTAGTTCTTTTGTTGTACACTTGGAAGTATAAATCTGAATCTGATCCTTGTTTTATTAAATTTGTGGTGGATCAGGTAAACTATTTTTGTATGTAGAATTGTGATACAACTTACTCACAGCTTTTTCTCCTCAGAATGAGGGTTGCTGTTTTCAAATGTATTCATGATTAAATGGGTGTAGGAATGTTATATAATCCTCTTCTGTGGGAGTTGTTGTGAAAGTATTATAAATAATGTCCCCATGTGTGTTGTGTACCCTTGTAAAATGATCTCTTTACAGGAGTAGGTTTTGTCACACCACTGCTGTTGGTTACCCGTCCATACGTATATTCCTCAGGGAAGGTTCAACATTGTTGTTAATTGGCAATGTAAGAGTTATACTTCTGTTGTTGCATTATTGTAACAAGGTTGCATATAATATTTGTAAACCATTACTTTGTGTAAATTTTTTTTCTGAGGCAAATACTTATATAAAACTAAAATCTGGTACAAGTGTCATGTGCAGGGTATGGGTTTAGCCCATGTGATGGCACATGTAACTCTATTCAATAGCTGTGATAGATAAGTCAAAGTTTTACTCTTGAACCTTGTGAAGTCATCAATACTCACATTTTATGTTGGTTTCAAACCATCTTAACTGAATTTTACTGCATTTTGCCATTTGATAGCATTTCAGAGAAGAAAGTTTTTTGGACTACAGGGTAGCATTTTTTCTGCCAAGTATACTTGGTGGAATCTGCAACTTAAAATTGTTGAGTATAGGTTGTGCAATATACACAACATGATGCATGTCATAGAAAAAGTGGTATGACAGAGGTGACCTCTGATGGTATAGTATAATCATATAATAATCATGCTAAAAGCATGAACGAGGTGGCTGGTGGTTATGTTTCACATTGACAAAGAGGATATGCTGTCGAAGGCTGTGTATCTTTCTCCCAGCTAATTAAAGAATTGTAACATGTTAACTTGTTATACCCCCCCCCCCCCCACCAGAGGAGGGGCATATAGTAATAATTTTTTCCATATGTCTGTCCATCCACTTTTGGCTATAATTGGCTTTTTG
Organism: Hermodice carunculata; assembly: GCA_964020975.1. Classification (NCBI taxonomy): domain Eukaryota; kingdom Metazoa; phylum Annelida; class Polychaeta; order Eunicida; family Amphinomidae; genus Hermodice; species Hermodice carunculata. The sequence goes on along the minus strand of OZ026615.1, from coordinate 64,493,772 downwards.
TTCAACTTAGATTAATGAAACTTTACACACAGGTGTATCTGGACATAAGGGTGGTCATGTACCGAAAGTGCGTCAGTATCTGGGTCACAGTGAGATATTCTTGTAAAATTGTGTTCAGACTATAATTCCTGCACTATGTAAGTAACATCAATGAAACTGTACACACAGATGCATCTGCACATAAGGGTGTGTCATGTACCAAAAGTAGGGCACTAGGTCAAGTATCTGGGTCACAGTGACATATCCTTATAAAATATTGTCCAGGCTGTGATTCCTTTACTATTTACATTAGTTTCATGAAATGTCACGCACACACACATATCTTGACCTAAAGGTGTGTCATGAAACAAAAGTAGGTCACTAGGTCAAGTATCTGTGTCTCCACTATTCATGTCTGGCTATAATTCACTTGTCCTTCAACCCAGATTAATGAAACTTTACACACACTTGCATCTGGACATAAATGTGTGTCATGTACCAAAAGTAGGTCACTAGGTCAAGTACCTGGGTCACAGTGACGTATTCTTGTAAAATCATGTCCGGGCTGTAATTCGTTTACTATTTACCTTAGTTTCATGAAATGTCACACACACACATATCTTGACCTAAAGGTGTGTCATGAAACAAAAGTAGGTCACTAGGTCAAGTATCTGTGTCTCCACTATTCATGTCTGGCTATAATTCACTTGTCCTTCAACCCAGATTAATGAAACTTTACACACACTTGCATCTGGACATAAATGTGTGTCATGTACCAAAAGTAGGTCACTAGGTCAAGTACCTGGGTCACAGTGACGTATTCTTGTAAAATCATGTCCGGGCTGTAATTCGTTTACTATTTACCTTAGTTTCATGAAATGTCACACACACACATATCTTGACCTAAAGGTATGTCATGAAACAAAACTAGGCCAATAAGTTAAGTATCTGTGTGTCTGCTATTAATGCCCAGGCTATAAGTCACTTGTCCTTTAATTTAGATCAATGAAAACTTTACACACAGGTGCATCTGGACATAGGGGGTGTAATGTACCAAAAGTATGTCACTAGTTCAAGTATCTGGGTCACTGTGACATATTCTTGAAAAATCATGTCCAGGCTGTAATTCCTTTACTATTTAACTTAGTTGCATAAAACTTCACACACACACACATATATCTTGACCTTAAGATGTGTAATGAAAAAAGTAGGTCACTAGGTCGAGTATCTGGGTCAGGGTGATGCATTATTGTAAAACTACATTGCACTTCACACTCAGGCTGTGATTCTGTTGTCTTCTGACTTGAATCATGAAATGTTACACACCTGTGTATCTGGACACAAGAGTATTTCATGCATAAAAGTAGGTCACTAGCTCAAGTATCTGGGTCACGGTGATAGCCTATCTTTATTGATTACAGTCACTCCAAAATTAGACCTATGATTATCAAGGTTATAAATGAAGTGAGGGGGGCATGGATCCAGCAATCTCTGATTGCCTTTTAATGTCATTTACATATATACCTGTATTCAAAACAAAGATTGCATATTGAGATTCTTCACAATCAGAGGTTTTATCTAAGTACCAACATACCAATTCTAAAGTCAATGGTTTTTCAGTACCTGGTAAGACATGGTGCAGCCTACCATGACTTGCCAGGCAATGCAAAAAACACTGACCTAGGTGTTCACCTCATTGGTATTAAATGAGTTTTAAAAATTTACTGCTCCATCAAACTTCAGTGGAAGTGGATTCATTGGTGCCTGTAATCATTTGATTAATTATTATTATCTCCCCCCCAAGAAGTGGGGGGGAGATATAGTAATGACTACCGTCCGTCCGTGCGTCCGTCCCACATTTCTTGCGCGTGATATCTCAAGAACAGATTAAGCTAGGATCATGAATTTTTTACAGTTGGTCACCCTTATAAGTGTTCACGTCGAGTTCGAAGGGGAGTGACCTTGACCCTATTTCAAGGTCACCAGGGTCATTTATCTCTAAACTTGTTGCGCGCGATATCTTAAGAACTGGATATGATAGGATGATGAAATTTTCACAGTTGATCACTCTTGTTAGGGTCTACATCGAGTTCGAAGGTGTGTGACCTTGACCTAATTCCAAGGTCACCAGCGGCAATTCAATTTTCTTTGAATTTGTTGTATGCAATATCTGAAGAAACAAGTGAGCTAGGATCACTTAACTTTTACAGTAGATCAACCTTGTAAGGTTCTATGTCATGCTTGAAGGACCTTGACCTTGACCTAATTTCAAGGTCACCAGAGGCAGTTCATCCATCCCACATTTCTTGCGTGCGATATCTCAAGAACCAGTAAAGCTAGGATCATGAATTTTTTACAGTAGGTCACCCTTATTAGTAGTCACATCGAGTTCAAAGGAAAGTGACCTTGACCCCATTCAAGGTCACCCAGGGTCTGCCAAATATACAGTTATCTTTGTTTTAAAATTATGTGGGCGGGAGATATGGACAGCGTCAGCGTCAACTTGTTGAATTTGCAATGAGTACCAATACAGAAAAAAACTGTTTATGTTTTAAACACTGTATGCTACCGCTTTACCATCTCTGTGTCATGTAACGTTTTATGGGGAACATTAGTATTATAGTGCTGCCAAAAGTTACTTTACTCTCTGGGCATTTACATAGTAATTGTGTGCATTTTGGTGAGTTTCTAGTGAGATTCACCATGCTAAGATGCATCTTTTTTTTAGCACAATTTAATTGAAAATAAAATATTTTAACAGTTTAAATTCTTGCTCTTTTCCAGAGGGAAGTTCTTTGAAATGAAAATTACAAATTCAGCTTGGTAATAAGAGTGACTAATGACCTGTGAGTGAGCTGTCAAACACTGAAGTCTTTCTTCAGATTAATGAGAAGAGAATGACACTGGATGCTTAACCCATGCCAAAGAAAGCTCATGGCCTCAGGCATGTCATCTTGATAGGCCTCACCTACATGTCATTCAAATTATTTTCATTGCTGTGGAAGCTTGTCAAAAATATTGAAGCAGACAACATTTGACCATGAGCTGGTTTAAGGGGGGAGGGTTAAGAACAGAAACTAAAGGGAGTACAGTGGAACCTCATTAATACAGACCTCATTAATCCGTATGCCTCATTAATCTGAACACCTCTCCTGGAACAGAGTTGTTCAGTTCAAGTGGTAGTGATTCAGCAATCCAAATGCTTCATCAATCTGAACAGTTCACTAGGGTACAAAGGTGTTTGGATTAATGAGGTTCCACTGTATAGAATGCTTACATCTTTCAGGTGACTGTAATGTATATATTCAATGTTTCATTGAAATTAAATTACTTGTATATACTGACTGGTGTGTTGTTGGTTCTGTCTTACATTTTTTGGGGCCGGATGTATTGAGCTGTTTTGCCCGACGATTTCTACTATACTGGCTTACAAAGGTTAAGCAATAGTTTGTTTTACAATATGTCGAGCATTTGAATAGGCACTTAATTTGGTGGCATCACATCCAAAATATGACAGATGAGTGTTCCTGTGAGAAAACATTTAGTTAATCATTTTCTTCTTTGCAGGTGACTCCCAAAATAACAAATGTGGTTTCTCTATAGTGTTAATATTGCGATTCAGAAAGCACATCAGCACTTGCCTGTGTGAGCCAGATGACCTGAGTATGGGTTGGGAATTTCACTCCTGCAGTGGCATTTTGCATTGATACTCACATAGGCTTATTATTGTTTTTGTGTGTGCTAACACTCAAACAGGCTTATTCTATTATTTTTTATTTTATTTGTTTATTATTATTTTTTAATAGTGTGGTCAGCTAATAAAGGTTGAGCTAAGTTGAGTACTTGTATAATTTCCTATTGGCTTTTACCTTGGATCCTAAGTAAAAGTATAGACTAGAGCACAAATTTTTAGGAGCAAATTATTTCGAGAGTATGCTGTGTCTCTGGACAGTTTGATAACTTAAAAAAAAAATTAATGTGACTTTTTCGCTGAACTTATTATTTTGCTAACTTTATATTGCCATACTCATATGGGCCAAATAATGTACAATGTTCATCTTGGATTATGTAAAGTGATTGCCTCCAAAGCAGACCGAGTTCTCTTTTCTCTCTACTACACTTAGTCTGCCCATCATTGATGATTGTATTTACAGTTAAGGAAATAAATCTACTGTGACTCTCCGGTAGACCGAGTCACCAATCAGGAAGCTAATCGTTATCACCCTAGCCAACAGCAGCCTCTGGTCCTTAGTGGACTGCAGCCTGTTACCATGGTAGCCATACTCAGCCAATTAGAAACTCATTCAAGTTTCCAAAGCTAAAACAGTGACCTTATCAAACAAGGGCAGCCTCAGCGAAGTAAACATAACTCGGAGCTTGGGTCTATTTTGGAGGCAAGTGAAAAGGCTCACAAGGCACATACGTCTGAGATGGACATCTTTTCTAAAACGTTTGACATTATCTTCTTGACCGTTGATTAATTAAGGGGTCAACCAATACAAATCTTGTAACCTTGGCAAGGTTTTGTTATGGTTTGAGTATTCTCGTTGTGAAAAATGAATAATGAATAACTCCGTTCTGGGGTGCGATAACTGTATTGTTACCTGGTGAGTCACTTACTGCCACCAAGTACAAGTTCAGCCCAGCTCTCTCATGGTCCTGATACCTCCTCTTATTTATAAACTACTCAAAACTTGTAACTCTCCACTTATTTACTTGTGTATAATTAAATAATGAACAAATATTTTGGAATATTTTGCAGATCATCAATAGTTGAAGCAGTGTTCATCTGAGGGTATACCTTCTGCTTCAGCATACCCTCAGATGAACGCTGCTTCAACTATTGATGATCTGCGACGTTTAGTTCAGCAGGAATGGGACAATTTGCCTCAGGTTTAGCTTCGTAAGCTTGTATACAGCATGAGGAGAAGGTGCCAGCAGTGCCATAGCAACCGAGGTGGTTACACAGAATATTGACTTTACCATGGTTCAACAAGCATACTGTGATGCGTTGATGATCAAATCATTGAGATAAGTCTTCTGTGATAAACAAAAAACTTGATTACCCACTTCAGGATTCATTGAATCTAATGTTGTGAACTTCAAATTTTGACTTTCACTTGAAACCAGTCATGTGCAGTGAAGCATGGACTCCTTAAGATGGTCATTTTTCTGTTAACGCTGTACCAAGAGTATGAAGATAAAATATATGATACTGAAATTCCAAAACATTTGTTCATTATTTAATTATATACAAGTAAATAAGTGGAGAGCTATAAGTTTTGAGTAGTTTAGTAAATGTAGGAATGTAATGGAATGTAACATAAATTTAATAAGTTAGGAAATGAACTCTTTACCATACCAGTAGGTGAAATAAAAGTCAACTTCAAAGTACAAAGTGTGACTGAAAGTGATTGCATACCTGGTCTAGTAAAATATGGTAGTAAAACTAATTCACATAGAACCATAACAGGGGTTACTGGGTGCTTGTTCCTTGCAAGAAGAGGGTACCAGCATGCCAGAGAAAAATATTAACAGTTGAAATACAATTACTATTAAACTAAAAGAGTAAAATAGGGCACTTTGTTACAATCTTTATTGTACATAGACTGAATTACAAGTCAATATCATACAAACAGCTAAAATGAAATATACAAACATATATACAACTGTGAAAAAAATAAGATTTGCTCAAGAACAAATCTATGTGTGTGCCTTGGGTTATTATAAAGAGGTTAAAAGCTTTTTAAAAATTACACAAATTAGGCCTAGTTGAAATTTAAATCTTGAATATCTCCAGAAATTATAATATGTGCAGATGACCAATCCAACTTCAATTCATATGTTTGTAACAATGGAATTTTTTGTAATTTACAAGTGACCTTTATAGGTCAAGATTAAGGTCATTTTGCCATTTGAAATTAATTTTCTTTTAGGCATTACTCGGTTAATTTTTATCAAATTTTTTATCATGTTAGGCTCAAATTCTAGATATTGTAACACTGCACATTTTTGTAATTTACATGTGACCTTCAAAGATCATGGTCTATTTAACCTTTGAAATTTTCATCTAGTCATCACTTGGTCAATTTTCATCCAATTTTTATGTTGGACTCTAATTGTAGGTATTGGAACACTGCACATTTAAGTAATTTACACATGACCTCTTAAGGTCAAAGGTAAATGTCATTTTGCCATTTGAAATTTTCTTTTAGTCATAACTTAGTCCATTTTCCTCCCATTTCAGTCATGTCAGGCTAAAATTGTAGGTATTGTAACACTGCACATTTTTATAATTCACTAATCTGATACAGTTCCTGTTGGGCTCAAATTGTAGATATTGTAACAGAGTACATTTTTTTGCAATTTACATGGAACCTCTAAAGATCAAGGTCAAGGTGAATGGGACCTTGGCCAATTTTCCTTCAATTCTGATCATGATGGACTCAAATTCTAGGTATTGGAACATCACACACTTTTGTATTTACATTTGACCTCTAAAAGTCAAAGGTCAAGGTTATTTGGCACTTTAAAATTTTCAACTTGTCATTTGTGTCAATTTGGCTCTTTGAAATTTTCATCTAATCACAACTTGTTTCAACTTCTTCCCTTTCTCAAAGCCAAGCTTCTTTCAGAAGCCCAGCTATGATAAAGGGAAGAAGGACTGAAGGTGCCCTGGCCATCCACATCCACCAGGAACTTCTGTGATGGGTCTGGGATGACAGGTCTGAGGCGACATATCTGGGACTCAACGGCTGGTTAGCCGACTTCTGCAGTCACTGGCTTTCCATCATGGACAACTCGTTATGTTTAGTGTCCTGGAAAAGGGTTACATGCTACTGCTCCAGGAGTGACTGCCCTTGTCACATATCCCTTGGAGGTTTGAACTGCCAGCTCAAGTGCCAAAGAGGTCTTTCTTCCATGAGGTGCTTGAGAAGCTGTTGGTGAAGGGAGCCATAGAGATTTCGGGGGTTCTACTGCTGGCTATTCTTGGCCGCAAAGAGGGACAATGGCTGGAAACCGGTCATAGACCCCTCTCATCTGAACACATTCTTGGAAGTTCCACACTTCCACATGGAAATACCAGAATCAATAATGGAGGCTTTCTGGGGACTGGACCTTTTACCTGGAAGGGAAGGACACATATCTCCATGTGCTTATGTTTCAAGGCGGTAATATGGAAATATCTATGGTTCGCATAATGTGGACCAAGTATTCCAGCTCCAAGCTCTTCAATTCGGCTTGACCACGGCACCGCAAGTGTTCACCTGGATAGTGCAGGCCATGGTGGCATGTGTTCACGAGAAGGGCATAAGAATGCATGTGTATTTGGACGACTGGCAAGTCCGAGCTGTAGTTCATGAAGAGCTATTCAAGAACAGAGAATTTCTGCTGAAGCTGTGTCGGGATTTAGGACTGGAAGTGAACATTCCTAAATCAAATCTCACGCCTAAACAAGTGTTTGGCATCCTAGGCATTCATTTTGATCTAGTCTGATTTGACTGCCATCCTTCCAAGGACAGATGGGACAGACTACAGAGCGCTCATCGGGAGATTCTTGAGGTTGACACAGAAAACAGCTTGGCAATGGCTATCGCTGTTGGGCATGATGTCTTCGATGGATTCACAAGATCCATTGGGACACGTAAACAGGAAGCCACTGAACATAGCCCTAAATTTCAAGTTGAACAGGACTAGAATGTGTCAAATGGTTGAAGTAGGCCTACAAGATGAGTACCTCATCCATTGATGGACGGTGAGAAGGAACGTCATGTACAGACGGATGATAAGGCCGTTCAGCTCCAGACTGGTAGTTTACATGGACGCATCAAAGCAGGGCTGAGGAGCCCATATGGACTCCATCGTGGTCTCCCGCATTTGGCCTCGGCACTTGAGACACTTTCACATCAATTGGCTACAACTGGAAGCAGTGTTCCTGGCCCTGCAGAAGTTTGAACAGTTGGTGAAAAAAAATGTGACGTTGATGTCGGAAAACAGGACTGGAGTGACCAAACAAGGGGGCACTTGGTCCAAATTGTTGTTCGAAATGACAATTGTAACATCGGTGGCTATCTAAACATAATGGCTGACCAATTGTCCCGAATAGGACAGGTGATAGGGACAGAAGGGTCCCTATACCCACGAGTTTGAAAGGAATGTGAGGGCTCCGCTTTTGTGGATCCCTCAAGTCCTGATAAAGATCAGGGAAGAGAAGGTGGAGATCATCCTGGTGCCCCCCTGGTAGCCAAAATGGGATTGGTCTCTCCACCTACTGAAGTTGGGTCACGATGCTCCACTATGTCTACCAGTCTGGGACAAACTGCTCATGCAGCCTCGAATGTTTCAGTTCCATTAGAATCCAGCAGTCCTCAATTTTCATGCATGGAGGTTTTCACATGACACTTCCAAGGGGCCTGGTTCTCGAATCTCTTTGCCTCCAGAATCGCACGAGGTAAACTTTGAAGATCTGCTTTGAAATCATATGATTCGAGGTGGAGACTGTTCATCAAATGGTGTGCCAGGAAAAAGTTTGAGACTTGATCCTTGGATCTGGCTGGTTTTCTCTTGTACTTGTTTGAGGAGAAAGAGCTAAGTCCAAGGACTATCGAAGGATACCAAACAGTGATTCTTTCCTCCCTGAACAAGACATTGGGTTGATCACTGGGGGCAGATCCACATTTTTTGGCATTAGTCCAAAGCTTCTGCACTGATAGACCAGTGGGCAAAAACATAATGCTCACATGGGATTTGAGCCTCATCCTTTTTGCCATGACGAGACCAGCATCTGAAGAAAAGGGTCCTAAAAGGATCCAGTTAAAATGGCTGACTTAAAAGACAGTTTTCTAGCTCATGCTGGCCTCTCTGGGCAAGAAGGAAATGGAATCCATGCACTGGATTTTAACGAGATTTGGTGGTTGGAGGATAAAACCTCTGTCACATTGAATTGGATGTACAATTAAAGTACTTTTTGAGACCTTACCATGTCCTGTTAGGGCGTTTAAGTGGTATTTGGAGCAAAAGAAAGAGATTTGGCAGGGTTGGGGAGCCCCCTTTCTTTTGTTGAGGAAAACTGAGTCAGGCCGAATACCTGCCAATACTGTGTCTGCATGGCTGAGGACTGCGGTCTGCAAGGCTTGCCAGGTAGCCTCTGGGTCAGAGGGTATTCTCAGGGTCCAAGGGGTAAGAGCACATGACATCAGGGCTTCCTCCACGTCATGGTCCCTAATTTGCAATTTTGGATTTACCGATATTATAGGGGCATGCAGGTGAATGGCTCACACAAGGTTCACTTCCTTCTACCTGCAGGATTTGACAAGATTCAGGGTGGTCTGATGGCGATGCACAATACTTGCACAGCCTCCTTTGGTGATGGAAAGTAGCTCCAAAGTGTGCCTGTCATTGGGGCCCATGAGGCCTAGATAGTGTGTCCGGAGTCATGGAAACACATGACCATGCATGTCAGTCTGCTTTACTTCTTCTGTGGTAGGCTGGGTTGAGGGAACAGAGCAAATGTGCATTCTACATGCCATTCTGCTCTTTTCCCTGAATTCTCCAGCCCCTTCTTCCGTGAAGATTGTCTAGGCAGAATTCAGATTGATTATGGTACCGTACTGACACATGTAGCTCACCTATGGGGTTGTTACTATGGAAGTGTTAAGAACAGGAAAGGTCATAATTATCTCTAAGGTGTGTATTCACCCCTATACACAACTGAATACACAAACTTTTGGAGGGCTGGGGCTGTGTATTCCCATAAGTTTGCATGTTAAAGCAACTTTAAATAAACTAGTCACTTATGTAGCTGTGGTTATGATTTTTATGATATATTTAGTTATGCATCTAGACTTACTGTCTAAAATTTGGTGTTTTTGTGTGTAGAAGTTTTCAAGTTTTTAAGTAGCAAGTTACAGTGTAAGTAATGGGAACACACAACCCTAGCCCTCCATGGACTGCAGTGCCCTCTTCTAGGCAGTTCTTGAACCTTCCGGTTTGCCCTTGCCTATTGAATTATGCACTCCTCCACTTTGCTGGTATATCAGCATGAGTGATTGTGAAGGAAGGATTATACCATAGATAGGTGTAAGCCAAATTACTTTTTTTATCTATTAGTAATCCTTATCTCTCAATCTCTCAGAACCCAACCATGTTGCCCCCCCCCCCCCCCAGTTAAATTCTATAGTGGAGAGAAACTGGTGAACATTCACAACCACCAGAAGTTGTGCCAGATGCCCCTTTCGGGGTTTGGGGATATCATCACAGGTCAACTATAAAAAGTTTAAGGCTAAAAAGCTGGCAGGGACCTTGATAGGCAGGGTATACACAGGAGTGATTGAAAGGTAAATATTACTAATAGAAAAGGAAGCATTTATTGCTTCCACGTATCTTGAATATATCCAAAACTAGTTTAGGTACAGGTAACTAACCTAATTTCAATTAATATGTTTGTAACACTGCAAATTTTTGTAATTTACATGCGACCTCTAAAGGTCAAAAGTAAAGGTCATTTTGCCATTTTAAATTTTCTTCTAGCCCTACGTCGGTCATTATTTATCCAATTTTAATCATGTATTTTTTTAATCTTTGTAATTTACATGTGACTTCTAAAGGTCAGAAGAGTTGGACTTTGATATTTTCATCTTGCTATAGGTTTAAAGGAATTGTGAAGTACCAAAGGACAGAAGTTGTAGCATGTAGGATTTACAACTTTTGAAGGAACACAGGCAGATTTGCTTTGAAGCAATTTTTTTTTCTACTTTATTCTTTCTTTACTGGCAAATTTGCCCGACTTTTCATTTGAAAACTATTATTCTTCCATACAAGAAGTCTTGAGTTTTTGTAAAGAGGTTCAACGATTTTGAAGACTATGCAAAACAGGGCCATTTGAAAATTGAAATCTTGAATCTCCAAAGCTATAATAGCTACAAGTAACCAAAGAACTTCAATTCCTATGTCTGTTACACTACACATTTTTTAAATTTAAGGTCAAGGTTATTTGGACCCTTGAGATTTTCTTCTAGCCATACATGTAACTCCGTCAATTTGCATCCATTTTTAACCATGTTGGGCCGAAATTGTAGATATTGCAACACTATATTTCTTGTAATTCACATGTAACCTCTAGAGGTCAAAGGTTCAAAATGATTTGGACCTGCGGAAGTTTTATCTAGCCATACCATGGTCAATTTTCCTCCAATTTCAGTCATGTCAGGCTAAAATTGTAGGCATTGGAACACTGCATACTTTTGTAATTTACATGTAACCTCTAAAGGACAAAGGTCAAGGTCATTTGGACTTTCAAAGGTTCATCTAGCCATAACTTGGTGGGTTTTCATCGAATTTTAATCATGTTGAACTCAAATTTTATGTATTGCAACACTGCGCATTTTGTAATAGTGATACACTGTATTAAATTAACACTGTGCCACTGGAAAACCATATTTATTCAAATATATAATTCGATTTGGGACCCTGGGGCCCTCAATTCGCCACATTAAGTTGCACATTGATGGATTTTAGGTTTTAAGAGATCCCTATGCTGACACCAGGCAATGGAAATGAACGAAACAAAGAAAACCTAGGCAGGGCGACATGTAGAACTTTACAAACGATACAGGGCTGCCAACCAATCAGACATTTATTCAAGTGTGACTAACAGCAAAATTTTGAAGATGATTCGACTTGGTATATCATTAATTTCTAATTTTGGATACAGTGGATGTTCCCAATGAAGTTTCATGGAGAGACTAACGCCCTGTACAATCCTTTATCCTTTCTGAGTTCCATTCGTTTTTAAGTAACATTCTGTATTTCACAGTAAGATCACATCGGTTTTGCGACCCAATTTTCCATGTACCAGGCATAGAGTAGTATTAATAGTGAGATTTTGCCATGTATATATTACAGACTGCAAAGTGAGAAAATACCGGGTTACAAAAAGTATAGACCCATATCTTTTACATGGATTCCGAAGGAGGCCAAGACTATATTAATCACTCTTCCTGGCACAGATGGTGGCGTATACTTTCCTACCTACTTGTTCATTACTCATTAATACATATTTATTGTATACTTTGAAACTCCGTATGTTTGGTAAAAGCATTATTTTATTTCCGTAAGGATGCAATTAGGAAACAGGGCAAGGCCCTTTATCAATCCCTCTTGCAATGACTCCGTATGTTTGCGCTGAAACATCTAAAGATATACGTTTGTTACACACACATCTCCTTATTAAGTTCAGCAGGGAACTTGAAAGTTGTCTTGAAGCACATTGCAACTTTCTATGGTCCAATGTTGGGGCAATATTTTCTTGTATATATCAACAATATAGGATATTATTGAAATTTAAAGTCTGGAATACGCCTTCTTTGTTGATGGGGCGACAATGTTTATCACAGTAAATGATCCCGCTAAAGCATCTGTGACAGTGAACCCAGATCTAAAATCATTGATTAGATGGTGAAATCAGTGACTTCTTTTTTGCAACGCCCATAAAACACAATCTTTGGTTGCAAGCAAGAAACTAACACTGTAGATCATCCCAAATTAATATTCAATAATAAGATAGTCCCTTGAAGGTGGATGTTCATAAACACTTGGGTCTTTGGTTTCTGCACACTTCTTCTTGTTCAACTCCTGTCAAACACATCATCGCAAAATAGCAAATTGGCTGCTAGTCTTAGACGTTAACAGAAAAATATTAAACAGGCGATCCCAAGAATACCTTTACTTGTCTTTTGTACTTCCCTGTTTGGGATGTGTCCTTGTTCGTCTGGGATATGGAAGCACACAGGTGAACAAACACAGGCGTTACACTATTAAGGAGGTTGCAGCCCGAGTTGTCAATGAGGCATTCGTGCATGCAAATCGCCACCAAATTTACATGGAGATGTACTAGGTAACATTGGCTCCACGTAGGAAGAAACAAAAAGTGGTACTTAAATTGAAAATGATAAACACAATTTTGCTTCGACAAACCACTCGGGATTGTAGTCTGAAACAATTTCGGGAAAGACAAAACAAACACATGCTTTGACAGAAAAAAAATGCATTTTTACCTCCCTTTCTCCCATCAGCTATTCGTGCAGGGAATTAACTATCCCGATCGGTCAGGAATCCCAGCCATTTAGATTATGTTAAAAGGGAATTAAATAAAACCGAACCCTAACGTAAAGAATTGTATCATATCGAAAAAGAAAATTACTGTCATCCATGCTGTAATGAGAGTCGGCTGTACCCACTTGAACAGTGACCTCCACAAAATAGTTGCAGGGTCAGCATCGTGTTCATGTGGAGCGAACTTAAAAGATAGTGACCATTTTCCTTTCGTGTAAATATATTTTGTCAAGGGACGAGTTATAATCTAAAATAATAGCTCTTGGAACTCCCAAACTTAATGCTATGCTGTTTGGAATTATAGGAATTACAGCGAGTGAAAATGAGGTAATTTTCAACGCTGTACATAATTATATCTGAGATTTCTATTAGGCTCAGATATGAATGCTGTACTCGTTTAAGTAACTGTGTTAGGGTTAAATATTAATTGATATTCTAATTGTTCAGATATTACAATGTAGCTTCTTGCGAAATGCAGTATGAACTTTATAGTAGTACAAAAAGTCATCTCTTTAGGAAAAAAATATACTGCGTTAATGTAAGGACTAAATGTATTTGGTTATGAATAAGTACTTGTAACTTGTTTAACATTCAGCCTACCGAAAGCGTGTCTGTATCGTACCATATCTTGGCGTTACGGACTTTCGGTAAAATCTTCAGACAGCGTATGCAATAAGGACTGATAACTAGAAAGGAAGATTTGCTTCAAAAGCAAATCTATGTGTGTGCTTTCAAAACTTAATTTGATGCCACTGTAGCACAAATCTATGAATTTAAGGCATATTGGACACCTGTACCTCATTTTATTTGTGTAGCATAAATTAAAATGCTACAACTTTTGCTTCTGGTCCATTGAATGTGCCTATACCACAAACCTATGAATTCAAGTTGGAATGACACTTCTATCTGATATAGTTTGGAAGCTATTCAAGATTTAAATCTTGTGTAATCGCCTAAATTGTATAGGTTAAAATGCTACAACTTTGATTCATGGTTTGTAGAATGCAGCTTATTCACAAACCTATAAATCTATGTTAGAATGGCACATCTATCTATAACAGTTTGGAAGATATTTAAGATTTAAATTTTGTACATTTACGTACTTTGCAAAACTTTGGTTTACGGTTCATTGGATGTGGATATGTCACAAGCCCATATAAATTGAAGTTGAAATGTCACCGCTATCTATAATAGTTTTAAAGATATTCAAGATTTTTTTTGTATTCACCTAATTTGTTTAAATTCAAATGCTACATCTTTGATTCTTGATGAATTGGCTGTGGGTATGTCACAAACCTATAAATTGAAGTTGTATTGGCACCTCTATATAAAATACTTTTTTAAGTGTTCAAAATATGAATTTTGTACATTTAACTATTTAAGATAATTTTAAATCCTACACCGTTAGTTCATGATTCATTGGATGCGGCTGTATCACAAACCTGAAAATTGAACTGGGAATGGCAACTCTATCTCTAATAGTTTTAGAAATATCAAAGTTTTAAATTTTTCAGTGCCCTAATTATCATTATTTAAAATTTAAAATTCCACAATTTTGGTTGACGGTCCTTTGGATTGGCAGGTGTCACAAATCCATGCATACTAAAATTTAAAATTCTACAATTTTGGTTCAGGGTCCTTTGTATTGGCAGGTGTCACAAATCCATGCGCACATCTTGGAATTTTGTGCCTATCTGTAAAGGTTTTGAAGATACTGAGATTTTAAAATTTTAATTGCTTCTAATTTAAATAATGGTGAACATCATAAATTTTCTAAGCTAGATACACAACTTCACTACTAGGTCAATCACCATGGCAAGTTTCGTGCTTTATTTAACACCGGACAAAATAAATACCTAAATAGATAGAGAGATAAATAGATAGATAGATAAATAGATAGATAGATAGATATTGATTGATAGATAAATAGATAGATAAATAAAGTAATTAATTAATTGAATACAGAGATAACAAAGAATTCATGGAAAAAGCTACATGTCTGTGTTAGCACACAGAAATAACAATTAAGTGTATTGTTTATAGCGTGGTCATGAAACAACATATTTTTTATCAAGAAATCAGTAACTGAGTTGCCTCATCTTTCTCGTCTCTTTCATGCAAATTGCAAGATGAGTGACGGCCTCCGTTTATTTGTGCGTGAAAATAAAACTCTCTTCTCTATCTGTGACGTAAAAATGTGCGCATGTTCTTGCTTGGGACAGAATTGAGCGATAGGTTCTGTATGTTGTGCTCCCATCGTTGGAATAAACTATAACAGGTGGTTTCCATTTCTTTTTATATCAGCTATAAATGTCATGGTCCTTTCCCGGACCACCACAGACTGACACAGTAACTTAAAGCCAAGCGACCAAGTTGAATTCCCTTATGAAAGAAAAGACATAAAAACAGGGCCATGACATTATTGTGGTGGACTGGGTTAAGCATACATACATTACGCCGGCAATTGTGTAGCTTAGCACTCTAATTAGTAATACATTGTTGAACTGCTTACAGTCAGTAATTCGAAAATCACTGTTCTGAAAAAATCTGAATCACTCTATACTGATACACTGGGTGCACTGTTTTTTGTCAGCATATTTCTTTACAAGCATGCTGTTATGTTTGTATTGTAATCCCTCTTGTGACTCAACAATAACTTTTTTGCCCTGTTTGCTGACAAGCATGTAGGGCTCTGCCCTATATGTAGTATCCAATTTGTTCTTTCATTCTTGTTTTACTGGCACTTTGTCACCAGGTTCTACGTCACTTGCAAGGGGGCATGGCATTTCTTATCAGCATAGTCTGTCCCCTTTTGTTCCTTTTTGAAGTTTTTATTGTGGACGTCTCCATCTAGACTGATTCTGGTCTGCAACTCAGGCAACTTTGTTTTGATCTGTCTCTCGAACATAAGCTCCAATGGGCTGACTCCTGTAGTGCTGTGAGGAGGTATACGATGTTGAATTAACTACTTCTGTGTAGCTTTTTGTATGTTTTTCCTCTCAGACTGAGCTATTTTGAGTGATTTCACTAACGACCTGTTCAGGCACTCAACCTCTCCATTAGCTTGGGGCCAGAATGGTGTCTTGTACTCTAACCTTATGCTATTTTCTTTTGCATAGTCTCTCAAAGTTTCTGATGCAAATGTTGGTGCGTTGTCATATGATACTGAGTGCGGATGCCTATGTGTTGTGAACATTGATCGCATAATTCTACTGTTTTGTCTGTCTTAATCTTTTGCATGAAAGCCAGTTCAAAATACCTGCTGTAGTAGTCTACTAACACAAAAAATATATCCGTCTGGAAGTGGTCCAAGGTAGTACATGGCTAGATCCTGCTAGGGACCATCAGACAAATCTGTACATGTCATTGGCTCAGAAGCACACGGCACACTTACCAGCTGATAACCATGGCAGCTGCTACAATAATGTTCTGCATCTTTGTCTATGTTTGGCCACCACACTTTGGTATGCAGTACCATAACTGTTTTATTGCCACTTAGCCCGGGTGCCCTTCATTTTCCAGTGATAGCATTTGTGGTCTCAGTTTTCCAGGTACAATAATTCTCGTGCCTCTTAGCACCAGATGTCCAACTACACATAGCTCATTCCTAACTGCTTTATAGTTTGTGTTGGTACAACTGTCACAGCTTTGGTTGTTCAAAATGCATTTTCGCAGCTCTTCTAATTCTGGATCATTGGTTGATATATTGTACTTGATCAATTGCATGTGCTTTCATTGCCCTGGGGACTGCTTCCTTGGCCATAAATTTAACATATTCATCTGCTGCCTTTTTGTGTGTTTGTTTCAAACATGTTAATCTGCTCAGGCAATCCACTATGTTCTGGTTTCCTGGTTTGTATGCAACCGTGAATCTGTATGGCTGCAGACATAGAGCCCATCTTTAGATTCACGCTGAAAGTTTTGATTTAGCTGAGTATATCACCTTCAGAGGATTATGGTCAGTAACCAGCTCAAAGTCAATGCCATATAAGTATATATGAAATCTTTTACATGCCTGCACCAGAACAAATTCTTCCTTCTCTGTTTCAAAGTAACACTGCTCAGTATAGCTCAAGTGTCTGATTGCATTGGTAATGACTCTAGATTCACCATTCATTTCCTGTACGAGGATCACACCAAGTCTTACTGGCCCTGTATCTGCCACTACTTGGGTTTTTGCTCCAATTTTGAAGTATCCAAGTGTTTTAGTGTTTGTTAATCACTTGTTTAGTTGTATGAATGCTTTATCTTGTTCTTGACCCCCATTTGAATTCAACATCTTTGTGAGACACCTGAGAGGCTCTGAGATTGAGGCTAAGTTGGGTACAAACTGTGCACTGAATTGAACAAGAGCAAGAAAACTACGCACTTCAGCTGCTGTTTTTGGTTCTATTGCCTCCACTATAGCCTTCACTTTTTCTTTCTTAGGGCCAGCACCATGGGCTGTAATCATAAGTCCCATGAATGTGACTTGTGACATGATGAAGTCACATTTGCTCTTGTTCACTGTCAGACCACTTTCATTGAGTCATTTCAGCACTCTAGCAGATGCTCAAGTATGACATAATGGGGGTTTTGAGCCACTTTGCACTTGATGACCCCGGAATCCTGGATTCTGATTGGTCGAGAAAGGTCATGTGACCAGTCTCTGTACACTAATGTTCCTGCCTCCTGATTGGTTGAGAGTGATCACATGACGAGAGAGGGGGAAAATAAAATGTTTCAAAAAAAGAAAAATGAAATGAGACTCTTACCTTTGCCTTCAAGCAGGTTTTCTTTGCTGTCTTCCTTTTCGCTATGCAAGTTTTTAAGTTTGCGTAGTTTTCTTGCTCTTGATACAGTGAAGCAGGACAGAATGAGAATGCAGGTGAGACACTGCCTACAGAAAATGTGCCACTTGCTGCAGGCAGACCTTTGGGCAATGTTGTCTTGCCTCTGAAGTGAAGTATAGAGACTTTGTGGTTGGTGTAGCCGGATCACTGCCACCACTCAGTCAAAAGAAGACTCCAGAATATGCGTAGTGGATAGCGGCTTTTTGTGGAATTGCTCTCTTAATAATTAGTGATCAAGCAGATGACATAGTCAAAGACAAAAAGAACTTTCAAATTAATGACTATAAGCAGCTCAACAATATATTACTAATTAGAGTGCTAAGCTACACAATTACCGGCATAATGTACAGTTTTACAGAATTAAGAATATTGCCAGAGATTGACTCCAATAGTGTAGTCTTCAGGTAAAAATATGTTTTGATAGTTAAAAGTAAGGAAGAATTCATCAGAATACATATAATGTATGCTGCTCAAATGACACTTAAAGCTGTTTTAAGTTGAAGGTCTGAACATTAAGACACTTAAAATATGTATTTGAGTTGAACTGATTTGGTTGCCTGTTCTGCAATCTGTCTCCATCCAACAGGACTGACTGTCTAAAAAAAAGGAAAAATGTATCATATGACTGTGCTAAATTCCTTATACTGGCTGTATGTTCTGTCAGCTACTGCCGTGTGGTAGCAAGATATAACTATGCACTTTCTAAAATTGGAGGTGCTATGTCCTCTGATTGGAAGTGAAGACCAGGCATAGGGATGAGGATGCTTACACAGTTGGATTTATCTAGCAGGGCTACAGCAGGGTGCACTTCTGAGCACAATGCTGCACATGGTCAGTACAGCAGATTGAGAGGGCATTTAGTGGCACTGAGCCACACCAATGTTCTAGTGTCTAAGTTTACAGTTATGATGCTACATCCCCTTTCTGACAGTTCTTGAGAGTCCATGTTTGGGGAATGATACTACCTATAAGCTATTGGCTATGCTTTTAGACACGCTGATGCTATAACCATGTGCTCACAATAGGGTGTATATATATAGGTGGTGTGAAATGATCAGTATATGTTGGCCTCTGAGGATAAGCCTGTTTTTGATGGACAGTTCATCGCGAAAAGACCAGTATGGCCTCAGGTTGATTGGTAGGTCTCTCATTCTTTCTGGCCAGCTTTCGATGATGATTTGGCATAGTGCCACCATGATTTTGTCGTTGTTGGTCTTGTCATTCAGTCTGCTTAGTTTACCTGCCGAGAATTGCACAAAGTGGATCTGTACATTCAGCTGCAGGTGAGACCTGTTGTTGGAAGGCAGTCTGGACAGGCTATCTGGCAGTGTCATTTGTTGCCCTGGCTTGTAGACCAGTGTTATGTCATAATTTTGTAGTCTTAGTAACATTCGCTGCAGCCTGGGGGGAGTTGAAGTCAGATTCTTCAGCTGGATCATCTCCAGTGGTTTATGGTCAATCTGTACAGTGAAATGCTTGCTGTACACATAAGTGTGAAAATGCTCACAGCGGAATACCATGGCTAAGAGCTCTCGTTCGATATTTGCATATCTTTGATCTATCTCTAACAGGGCTTTTGATGCAAATGCAATGGGCTTTTCATCCTGTAACAGCACAGCTCCTATACCTTTCAATGAACTGTCTACTTGGATTACTGTGGGTTTCTTTGGATCAAAGAAGGCCAGTGTCACATTCTCACAAATCATGTCTTTGCAGTTCAGGAATGGTTGTTCATGTGATGCAGTCCACTGGAACTCGACGTCCCTCTTTAGCAGTTCGCACAGTGGTGCTGTATTGTCGACTAGCCTGTGTATGAATGGAGACATGTAGCTGACTAGTCCTAAGAAGTGCTAAATGTCTGCCTTGTTGGATGGACTGGGTAGTGACAAAATGTCGGTGACTATGTCTGGATCAGTGCGCACACTGTCTTTGTTGTATCTCATGCCAAAGAACTTTATTTCTGGCTGTTTGATTGAGCATTTTTTACTATTAAACATAAGTCACTATTCTGCTGCAACATTCATGAGATATCTCAAGTTTTTGTCGTGTTCTTGTTCAGTTTTGGCAAATATAGCCACGTCATCAGTTGTACCCATGGTGCCGGGGCACTTCTCTAGGATTTGATCCATTTTCTGCTGGAAACTGTCTTGAGACATGACTAAACCAAAGGGACAGCGGTCGTAGCAGTACTGGCCAAAAGGAGTGTTGAATGTGGTAAGTAAGGCTCTCTCATTGCCCAGCTTTATGCTCCAGTATCCATTTTTTGTGTCCATTTTGCTTAAGTATGTGGCTCCAGCAAGTTTGTGTGTAACCTCTTCTAGTGTTTGGGTTTTGTGGTGGCATCTTTTTATTGCTTTATTGAGATCCTTGGGATCTAAGCATATGCCAAGTTTACCACTGCTTTTCCGAGAGACAACCATGCTGCTCACCCAGTTTGTGGGTTCTGTGACCTTGCAAATTATTCCATGTTTTTCCATGTCATTCAGTTCAGCCGGTAGCTCATCTTTCAAATGTATGGGTAGTTTTTTTGGAGGGTGTATGACTGGTTGGGCATCTGGCTTGAGGACAATGTGGTATGTTCCTGGAAAATTTCCAAATCGGTCAAATTGGTTAGGGTCTTGTTGTTTCAAGTCTTGCACTTTGTTGATGGGACTTGGCTTAGCACTTGCTAATTTGCTGATCTAACAGTGTAATAATACCAGTCTGAAGTCCCGAGGTTGCCAAGCCCTTGGAATCAACGATGTAGAACTCTGATGGGAACCATTTATCTTGGCTAAACTTGCATGGGAGTTTGATTGATTCATAGTGGGGAATAATAGTGTTATTGTATGCAGGAAGGACTGTTGATTGGTTTTTTGTTGCGCCATCTCTTGGTCAGCCACTTGGGTTAAGATTTTCTGGACACATGTACCTGTACATTCGCATAGGCAAGGTATTGCCTTGGGCACCATTGTCTACTGTGACTCGTAGGTCAACAATTGTTTTAGTGGCTGTCAGTTTTACAGCTATATACATGTGGGCCTCATCTCTGTCAGCCTCCTGGTGTGTGTTGCTTATGCTTGAGACGGTTATTTCATCATAGTGAGGTGCTGATAAAATTGTTCTTCATGTTGGTTGCATGCATCCTCCTGGCTGATGGCATGCACTTTCACAATGCGCTTTTTTGATGTTGGGAGCTGTGGGCTTGGTTCTTGTCTTGTGTCCATGGCTCGGCATGGGGCTTGCTCTTGCATACTCTGGACCAGTGGTTTAGTTTTCCACAGCGCCCACAGGTGGTGCCATGGGCAGGGCAATCCTCCTTTGTTTTGAATGAGTGGTGGCCACCGCACCTGTAGCATGTCGGCGTTGAGGACTTCTTGATGTAGTCTATACTTGTGTTTTGGTCTTTTTGGGCATCTGCAAGTTTCTTCATATTTTGAATTGTGGCTTCGAATACGCGCCTCATATCAATTGCTTTTGCTATGGTTAGAGTTTTGTCTTTTCTTAGGAGCTTTGTTTTTGCAGCTCTGGGTGCTTTGTACCAGCAATAAGTTGCTCTATCAGCCTTTCACCTTTTTCCTCCTCATCTTTGAATGCCCATTTTATAGCCTGAAGTTCACAACGTGACATGAAATCATAAATTGATTCCTCATCCTTTTGTGTGCACCTTTGAAGGTATAGTCAAGCTACCCAGAAGTTTGACAAGGGCTGTATTTGGGTCTTGAAATGTTGCCAAACTATGCCATGGTCTTTGGCTTCACTTTCAGACAGGCCCCATGAGTTAAAAGTTTTGATCCCTTGGTCCCCAGCAAGGAGCAATATGTGGTGTACCTGCTTTGGTTTGTCTTTGATGTCTTTAACAGAGAAGTATAGTTCACATTTTTGCTTGAAAATGCTCGTGGCATTCACCTGGTCAGGTGCTGACCAGTCTATCTTTGGGGCAAGTCCAGTTAGGTCGGCTGCCATATTGGTTCCTTTGTTTTGAGGTGGGGTGGTGATATTAAGGGATGCTGACTGCTGTTTTCTTCTAATCCAGGCTTGTGTGGGTTATTGGCATGATATTGGCATTATTTTGAGGTCTGTGGCTTTCTGCAAGGTTCCTTACCTCCGACCTGGGGTCCCTTTCACTGGCCCCATGATATGTCTTGTGATTGGAAGTGAAGACCAGGCACAGGGATGCGGATGCTGACACAGTTGGATTTATCTAGCAGGGCTACAGCAGGGTGCACTTTCGAGCACAGTGTTGCACATGGTCAGTAGAGCAGATTGAGAGGGCATCTAGTGGCACTGAGCCACACTAATGTTCTATTGTCTATGTTTACAGTTATGATGTTACAGGAGGTAAATTGTAGGGGTTTGAAGAATAAAGGAACCAGTAAGAAGCATGGTACCAGAGTAGCTCCTTGGTTGACTCCATACAAAGTAGTACTCAAAACACAACAAAGATTTTTCAATAACACATTGAAACTCATACCAGTTTCAGTAATTGAACTTTACATATGCTTAACCTGGTCCACCACAATGATGTCGTGGCCCTGTTTTTATGTCTTTTCTTTCAAACGGGAATTCAATTTGGTCGCTTGGCTTTAAGTTACTGTCGTGGTCCGAGAAAAGACCATGACATTTATAGCTGATATATAAGGAAATGGAAACTACCTGTTATAGTTTATTCCAACAATGCAAGCACAACATACAGAACTTATCCCTCAATTCTGTCCTAGGCAAGAACATGAGAGAGTTTTATTTACACGCACAAATAAAAGGAAGCAGTCACTCACCTTGCAATTTGCATAAAAGAGACGTGAAAGATGAGGCAAAATCTCACTAGTAATAATACGCTAACCCTGGAACATGGAAAATTGGGTCGCAAAACGGATGTTGTTTTACTGTGAGATATGGGATTTTAATTAAAAACGAATGGAAATCAGAAAGGATAAAGGATTTTATAGGGCGTTAGTCTCTCCATGAAACTTCATAGGGAACATTTATTGTATTCAAAATTAAAAATTAATGATATACCACGTCAAATTATCTTCAAAATTTTGCTGCTAGTCACACTTGATTAAATGTCTGATTGGTTGGCAGCCCTGTATCGTTTGTAATGTTCCACATGTCGTCCTGTTTCGTTCATTTCTTTGTTTCGTTCATTTCCTTTGCCTGGTGTCAGTATAGTGATCTCTTGAAACCCCAAATCCATTAATGTGCAACTTAATGTGGCGTATGCAGAGCACCTGGGTCTGAAATCGAATTATATATTTGAATAAATATGGTTTTCCAGAGGCACAGGGTTAATTTAATACAGAGTATCACTATTACAAAAATGCGCAGTGTTGCAATACATACAATTTGAGTTCAACATGATTAAAATTTGATGAAAATCCACCAAGTTATGGCTAGATGAGCCTTTGAAAGTCCAAATGACCTTGACCTTTGTCCTTTAGAGGGTACTTGTAAATTACAAAAGTATGCAGTGTTCTAATACCTACAATTTTAGCCTGACATGACCGGAATTCGAGGAAAATTGACCAAGGTATGGCTAGATGAAACTTCCGAGGGTCTAAAACATCTTTAACCTTTGACCTCTAGAGGTTAGATGTGAATTACAAAAAATATGGTGTTGCAATATCTACAATAGGAGACATTCATATGTAACTGTGATCCTGCTCCCTTCCTGTGTTGCCGGGGCAACAGACTGATGCTTCCACCATGATCAGGGCAGATTTGTATTATATACTACATAAACATCCATAAATAACACCTTTTCAACCAAAAGAGAGCCCATTTCTAATTATTTTAGGCATCTTTTATGTTTCAAATAAATTTTCCTGTAAAGAAAGAGAGAATAAACTAGAAAAGAAAATTTGCTTCAAAGCAAATCTGCCTGTGTTCCTTCAAAAGTTATAATCCTACATGCTACACCATCCGTCCTTTGGTGCTTCACGTTCCATTACACATGTAAATTAGAATGATTAAAAAAATACATGATTAAAATTGGATAAAAATTGACCGAGTTATGACTATCAGAAAATTTCAAATGGCAAACGACCTTTACCATTGACCTTTCGAAGTCTCATGTAAATTACAAAAATGTGCAGTGTTACAAACATATTAATTGAATGTGGGTTGGTTGCCTGTGCCTATAATAGTTTTGGAGATATTCAATGTATGTGGAAGCAATAAATGCTTCCTTATCTATTAGTTATACTTACCTTTCAACCACTCATGCGTATACCCTGCCTATCAGGTTCCCAGCCAGGTTTTTAGCTTGAAACTTTTTATGGTTGGCCAGTGGTGATATGCCCAAACCCCCAAAGGTGCATCTGGCACAACTTCTGGTGTTTGTGAATGTTCACCAGTTTCTCTCCACTATAGAATTTTACTGGTGGGGACAGCATGTGTGGGCTTCTGAGAGATTGAGAGCTAAGTATTACTAATAGATAAAGAAAGTAATTTTGCTTCCACCTCTCTATGGTATAATCCTACCTTCTCAATTACTCATGTTTATATACCACCAAAGTGAAGAAGTGCATAATTCCATAGGCCAGGGCAAACCGGAAGGTTCAAGAACTGCCTAGCAGAGGGCACTGCAGTCAGTGGAGGGCCACAGTTGTGTGTTCCCATTATTTTACACTGTAACTTGTAACTAAAAAACTTGAAAACTACTGCACATAAAAACACCAAATTTCAGACAGTAAATTTAGATGCACAACTTAATACCTCATAAAAATTATATTACCACAGCTACATAAGTGACTAGTCTATTCAAGGTTGCTTTAACATGCAAACTAATGGAAATACACAGCCCCAGCCCTCCAGAAGTTTGTATTTTCAGTTGTGTATAGGGGCAAATAGAAATCTTAGAGATAATTATGACCTTTCCTATTCTTAACACATCCATAGTAACAACCCCATAGGTGAGGTAGATGTGTTAGTATGTTACCATAATCAATCTGAATTCTTACTGGACAATCTTAATGCAAGAAGGCGCTGGAGAATTCAGGGAAAAGAGCAGAACAACATGTAGAATGAATAGCTGCTCTGTTCCCTCAACCCAGCCTACCACAGAAGAAGTAAAGCAGACTGACGTGCATGGTTATGTGGTTCTGTGACTCCGGACACACTATGTAGGTGTCATGGGCCCCCACGACAGGCACACCTTGGAGCTACTTTTGATCACAAAATAAGGCTGTGCGATTATTGTGCATCACCATTAGACCACCCTGAATCTTCTCAGACCCTGCAGGTAGAAGGAAGTGAATGTTGTGTGAGCCATTCACCTGCATGTCTGTAAAATGTCGGCAAATCCAAAATTGCAAATAAGGGATCATGACGTGGAGAAAGCCCTGATGTCATGTGCTCTTACCCCTTGGACCCTGAGAATACCCTCTGACCCAGAGGCTACCTGGCAAGCCTTACAGACCACAGCCTTCAGCCATGCAGACACAGTATTGGCAGGTATCTGGCCTGACTCAGTTTTCGTCAACAGAAGAAAGAGGGCTCACCAACCCTGCGGAATGTCTTTCTTTTGGTCCAAATACCACTTAAACGCCCCAACAGGGCATAGTGTCCTGTAAGGTTTCCATCGTGGTAAGGTCTCAAAAAGCACTTCAATTGTACAGCCAATTAGGGCAGTAGTGGGGTCAGTAGCAACGTGGTTCTTGGCTAAGAAGCCCATGTGTGGTTTCAGTGTGACAGAGGATTATCCTAGAACCACCGAATCTCGTTAAAATCCAGTGCATGGATTTCACTCCTTGCCCAAAGAGGCCAGCATGAGCAAGAAAACTGTCTTTTAAGTCAGCCATTTTAACTGGGTTCTTTTAGGATCCTTTTCTTCAGATGCTGGTCTTGTGATGGCAAAAAGTGTGAGGCTCAAATGCCATGTGAGCATTATGTTTTTGCCCACTGGTCTATCAGTGCAGAAGCTTTGGACTAGTGTGGATCTGCCCCCAGTGATTGACCCGATGTCTTGTTCAGGGAGAAAAGAATCACTGTTTGGCATCCTTCAATAGTCCTTGGACTCAGCTCTTTCTTCTCAAACAAGTACAAGAGAAAACCATCCAGTCATGAGGATGTTGTTGATCAAGGCTCAAACTGTTTCCTGGCACACCATTCGACGGACAGTCTCCACCTCGAATCATATGTCTTCAAAGCAGATCTTCGAAGTTTACCTCATGCGATTCTGGAGGCAACGAGATTCGAGAACCAAGCCCCTTGGAAGTGTCATGTAATTGCAACAACCTCCATGCATGAAGATTGAGCACTGCTGGATTCTGATGAAACCGGAATGTCCGAGGCTGCATGAGCAGTTTGTCCCAGACTGGTAGACATAGTGAAGCCTCGTGAACCAACTTCAGTAGGTGGAGAGACCAATCCCGTTTTGGCCACGAAAGGGGGGGGGGCACCAGGATGATCTCCACCTTCTATTCCCTGATTTTTCTCAGCCACATGCGCCATCCATGTTGACAAGTGAAGTTGAACACATGTCCCAGGCCTGCAAGTCTTCCAGCGACAATCGCTCTGACTGGTCAATTTGGGTCATGAGAATCGGGATGAACCAATAGAAATCAGCTACTCACAAATCCATGATGAAGTCACTTAAACAGTATGAAATTTATTTATTTTTTTTTTTGTTATTTTTTTATGAAAAAAAATTACGGTCGGTAACTGGTTGGGGGGGGGGGGGTCAGTCGTGCAAATAGAAACGCATTTTTTCTAGGCTTGACTGTTTTCCATTATGTATTTTCTAATGTGGGCTGGAAGGCTGAAATATAACCTGCTAAACTGAATAACTACTCGCGACTCCACACCGTAATGATTGCAGCAGCTCAAAGCATGATGATCTCTTCACTCCATACTTCCCAGCAGGTAGGTCAGCGTCTAGCAGTGGCTAACTGGTGTGAACAAAGTGAAACTGACATGTGTTATGGTTTCTTCTTGAGATTTTAAATATTCTGAACTGGAAAAACGAAATAAGGTATATCTGATGACGTCAATTTTATTTAAACAAGTGCCTCGGGCTGTGCTCAGGTAACAAATTAAACTGACGTCAAAAGAGGTAATGTGTCAAAGGGGAAAGAACATACATTTTCAACATGTTTCACCAAATGTCCAAGTTACCCAAACCATTATTGTCAACATTTTCATCTATGTCCAAATTGACCATAAATTTCCCCCTCCCCCCGTTTATGGCCATTATCAACATTTTTTCCGGACTTATTGCAAATACAGACTCTCAACCTCATATAATATGACCGAAATGCTTAGACAATGAGTGCATACAGTTTTCCTTGTCTAAGCTTAGTAAAATAAATTTATTCTTGTATAAATATTTAGCAAATAATGGGGACAAATAAAATATTAAACTTTACTTTTATTATTTAAAAAAGATATCGGTATTCTACAATCTTTCCTGGTTTGATTGTTGATGGGAAGAAAGGGTTAAGATGGAAGCGACACATGGTGGCAGGTTGAAATTTTGCAGGGGAACTGAAAATGTCGGATTTAGAAAATCAACATTTTTTAGGGTTGAAAGTTATGGTCATCTGGCTCTGCCCCCCTCTCCTCATGGCGATTTTGGACATAGATCAAAATGTTGACAGTTATGGAAGGCCCCTAACAAAAATAAATGTGTTGCCATCATCGTGAGACTCACTCTTACAGAATGATTTAGGACACATTTGGCAGTTCCCGCTATCCCCTACCTTTGCGTATTTGCCTGTAAATCCAAACTATAAACACTGGTATCTTTATTTTTGCATGCTGCAATATAAACAAAGCTTCCCGTTTGTGCGTTCCGTCCGTAAATTACGGAAGATTCACACATTTACTGGGCGAAGCCATGATGAACACACTGTAACACCAGCCGTGATTCGCTCGTTTTTGCATGTGACTCGATTGATCAATGGGGTGATGTGTTGTGTCTGAGGCCACATGACCAAGCAGCTGTTTGTGTACAGTGGAAGGAAATATATGGTGACAGTGCGCACGCACTATTTCTAAAGACTTGAAATATTAAAATTTTCGTTTGAATTTGAATTACGAACACCGTTTTTTGCGAGGAACTGCCAATACTGTGTGCGGAAATTGACTACGACGTACGACAGCATTCATGGTAGGTATGCAAACGATGTGCCTCCCATCACATCAGAGACAACACCAACGAGAAATAGGGTCCTGAAACTAATGCAACTATTAATCTTTATTAAAGTTTACCTAAACTGTGAAGGATTGAACTTGATTTTGTCAACAAAATGGTAAAAAAGTCCCGATTTGCAGAATAAACTTCAAAAGTGTAATTCCGTTTCAGATTATCCATTCCGCGATTCTGAGATCACAGAAAATCAGTGCCCCTAATTCCTGCCCCCCCCCCCCGAAAATTTTGAATTTGAGCATGCAAAATGGTTTATTTAGGGAGTTCCGAGTATCTTGTTTTCACATGGTTGACGAAATTACAACATTTAAGTCATTATTGTACTGGTATGGCTATTATCCCTCAGATTGTGCAAACATCTAATGAAAATTAGCAAAAATTAGTAAAAATAAATTTAAAAAAAAAAAAAAAAAATCGCCATGTTATCAATTAAGATAAGGCAAATTTTCTATTCATAACTGAAAGGCTTTAGAGAAATTTTGCACAGATATTATGTTTATTAATTCGGGGAAAATTAACAGATAAATTATCCCGCAATTACTAGTGTAAAGTTGTGTATTTCCTCTGCAAAAGCGAGACGAAAAATACAATTAGATAATCACTAGGCTTGAATGTACTTAACTTTTATCACTGAATGTTGATTGATAATATTTTATGCACACACATGCCAGGATGGTGCAATATAATTGCTGAAAGTACACCAAACTATGATGCATGAAATGGGAGTACCAAATGGCTAGGGAATCTTGCCTTGGCTTATTTCCATGGTGGACCACAACATGGAAATAGCAGAAATGCAAGTATGAAGTCGGAAAATATTAAGTTGGTTTGCACAGGTTTGTAGCTGAAATGCTCGAATTATTTATGAATTAAAAGATTGATCGCAATTTCAAATATAGATAAATATAAGCACCAAGGGCGTAATTTTTATAACTCCAGGGACCTGATATATATATATATATATATATATATATATATATATATATATATATATATATATTGCCGGGCCATGATATATGAAAACACTAAGATACTGAAGCTATAAATATGTAAAGCGGTCCCTCCCCAATACTACCATTGCATGCATCAAGAATGATTTTACCTTATTTTTGAAAATGTTTTTACATTCACTCTCTTTGATATACCCTGGCAGGTTCTGCATTGGAATAGGTATAATGAAAAAAATAGTACTTGCAATTACCGACCCCAGTCCCCACCTGGTCAAAACGACCAGATTTCCTTGGCACAGGCGCTTTTGCAATGTTGAATGATCTGACGCACAAGACCACGGTGCTGTCCAATTGCAGCAGCAAATTACATTCCCCAGATCATTTTCTCAATAAACTTCTTCACATGAGAAACACTTATTTTGGCTAAATTGCGTAGCATTTTTCAAGAACTGTGATGCAAAATTTTAGGATAGGTTTCATCCCTACTTATACCACTACCATGTAAGTAGGTAGGTACGGGTATAAATAGCATGATTTTAGAAAGTTACGCGGACTCAAAAGAATGTGATCCGAAATCAAAGGAGTTCATGTACGGTACGGTTATTGTGGCAGGTGTTGTGACTGGCACATTGACATCGCCGAGGTTTCGGAAGAAACAAAGCAGACCGTAGTTCAAGTGCATCAGTGGATCACAAAAAAAGATGCAAATGACTTCCCCATTTGAAATTATTTGATGTCACACGAGTGTCAAACAATTTACTTTTTTTGTCATGCAGCATAAGGAAATGGTTATAGCACGCTTTACATTAATGATATCCACGGATATTATTTGTGTGTGTGTGTGTGTGTGTGTGTGTTATGGCGTGATTTTAAGGAGAACATGATGTGTCCCGTCTTTTGACCCCGCCGGCACAACTATTCACATGATCTGGCAAACCGGCAAGAATAACACACAACGATAGGTAACAAAGATGAGGGCGGGCATGGGTTGACCATGCAAAATGTCTGTTCCTCCCAAGAAAAAATATTTTCCATTTCTCTGTAATAACCCATTTGAGTTCCTTAAATGTAAAGTAGGCATATGGGCCTCCATCTTTTGAATGTAAAACATTAAAAATAAAATGCACAGTTTTGTCGAAGAAAATTACTTGTCTGGTGGCATGAAATCTGCCGAGAGTCGCTCCATGTGTAATGGATAATAAAAACTTGTACAGAAAAAAAGGTAACATTTACATAGCAATATGAAAAAGCCTGAAAATATGACACCTAAGAATCCAAATGACTACTGGAAATTTTTGAGAGGTCTGTCTCTGAAACGACAGACTAACGGTACAGAGTTGAGCGATTTTCACTCTAACTTCAGTGAGACTGCTTCCCTGCTAAAGACAGACGACTTTGATCTACAATTCATTTATCACATTAAAATTGACCTTGATAATTCAGATAAAATAGACTTGGATTAAGATAAAATTTTGGAAATCCGAGAAATTCTTAACCAACCGATCTGTGAAAAAGAACTGCAAATACATCTGAAAAATAATTTAACAATTGCAAAGCATCTGGTATTTATAGCATATCAATCCGCCAAATTTATTAAGCACGCAGAGTCTATACTGTTATGTCCTCTTTGTCTGTTTAATTATGCGCAAAAATCTGGCGATTTCCTAGCCTAGTGGCCAGAAAGTGTGGTTAATCCTCTCCACAAAAAGGGAAACAGGGCTGATCCTGCTAACTACAGAAAAATTACAGTCTTTGCAACTCTTGGAAAATTATTTGAGTCTATATTGAATGGGGAACTACAGTCTAAAAATATTAGATTTGAAGAAGATATTTTCCAAGCTGGATTTTGTAATGACAGGAGAACTATTAATGTTTTCATCCTTTGTAGTACCATTGAAAAGGAAATTTTTTGGGGAACCTCTATATGTATGTTTTGTAGACTTTGCCAAGGCTTTTGATTATGTCAACAGAGGTGCCCTCTTCTATAAACTTCGGCAAAGGGGCATGTATGGTGAATTCTTGAGTATTCTGAGAAACATGTTTAAAAACTCTTCCATTAGAGTCAAATGACAGGGCATGTTAAGTGAGGGGCTCAATGGTTCGTTTGGTTTCCCTCAAGTAGCTATCATCAGCCCCAAGCTGTTCAATGAGTTCCTATCTGATATTGCTGAGTGTTTGTGTGAAGATGTAGGGTTATATCTCGACGAATTATTATGTTGTTACCTGCTGATGATTTGGTTTTGCTCTCTGACACGGAATGGGGTTTACAAACAATGGTCAATATGCAACTGGAATATTGTAAAAAAATGGCACCTGACAGTGAGTTTATCGAAAACTATAATAATGGCATTGATGTTGGTGTTACTGTCACTTTGTTGACTTATACGGATGATGATCATTGTTGAGATGATGGTTGCAACTAGTACCTTTTTAAATGCTGAATTTTATTGACATTTTCAACAAATTAGGAACCTGTGATAGCAAATTCTCTGATGTGCAGCAAATTTTGGTCCCTTTTCATGAATTGCACGGTCCTATATGCACATGAATGATGCACCTGTTCAAGCCAATTTACTGAAATAGGCCTATAATTTTAAACAAAACTTTTTGTATGCTGTCATGTTAAAATTAGACATGGCTTTTTTGACCCTATGGACCTTTGCATATACGTTTTGGTCTCTTTCTGGTAAAGACGAACTATAAATTTATGTGACTCAGCTGTACATACCAAGGAACGTTGGCTTTGGTTGGAATTGACTTGGGTTTGTTTCATTAGGACTACGGTTTGGATATGATAATGACACTGTCTAATTTAATAACCGCAACTGTTCTCCATGTATTTATTTTGATAATCATCTACTGGAGGTTGTACAACAATTCAAATATCTTTCGGTAATTTTTTATTCTTATTCTAAGCACGTGTGTGGCTGAAAGGCTCGGTATCTGGCAGAACAAGCAAAAAAAGCTCATCTCTTCACCGAAATTGTATTATGGTGCTATGGGAAATCCAACACCGGTCTGTATGCTAAAAATGTTCGACTCCCAAATTCGTCCAATTCTGAAGTATGTCAGTGAGATACGGTCAACAACCCAAATAAATGATGTCATTGAGAATATACAACTAATATGCCCCAGACGAATGCTTGGTGTTAGATCTCAGACCCCAATTCTAGGTATTTATATGGAAACAGGTAGGTTTCCCTTGTACTTAAGGCAGCAGGTCACGTTAATCAAGCACTGCATCCATATTCTGTAATTACCCAATGAACATATTGTGAAATGTGCTTTTAATGCTCTGCTTGAATTGCATAATGCCGGTGAAATAAATTGGTGTTCAACTGTAGCAAATACATTATCTTCATCTATAACTTAATAACTCATTGGCATAGTCAAAGTGTTCAAGATACATACACGTTTAGGAAAATACTTAAAGAAAACCTTTATGGTAACTTTATCAGGGATTGTGATAGTAAACTCAGCCAGCTTGGGGATCATAACAAATTGCGGACCTATAAGATGTTCAAATACAAATTTTGCATGAAATCTTACCTTGGAATGTTCAAAGTACTACATGCATACAGAGTATTGTTTGCCCACGACTGAGCTTTCATAACTTAAATATAGAGCTGGGATGGCATACCAGACCCAAACTTCAAGTTGCAGATCGTAAATGTTGTCGATGTAATTTGGGAATGGTAGATGATGAGTTACATTTTCTATTGGTATGTCCTACTTTCACATGAGAAAGGATTGCACTATTCTGGAAAATTTGTACTTGCTTGCAAGGCTTTTCCAACCTGGATCTCTCCAGTAAATTCATTTCAATCATATCGAGTGATTGCCCTGAAGTAAACTTCTGTGTGGGCAAGTCCCTGTAAAAATGTCTCCAAAAGTCCTGCAGCCGAATTAAGTAATGTGACCCCTTAAGTCCCCATGCTGCAATTGTCATTCATGAGCTTGCAAAATTATCCAGTGTGGTAATGTTTTTGTGGGCCACTATGTTACATGCCTGTATATTCAGGTGCCTTAACTTTGTATGATACAGAATTAAACTATGTTTCATGAGTTTTTATGTGTAATTTTGACTGAAGCTGTGCGATTGACTGATAGTGTTTAGACTGTTACCCACAAGGGTGACTTAGACTTTGCTTGTAGCATATCAAATGTAGCTAGCTCCTATGTGTGTACTTTATAGTAGTTTCTGTAGCGTTAAACGTTCTCAAAGTGGTGCTATTGTGCAGAAACATGTGGATTAGCTAGTGCAGATATCATATATCATGTATATAATTCTAGTCTGGTTTTATAAAACCCACTTATATCATATGAATCATATTTACTATATGTGTGACTAGTTCAGGGATGACCTTTCTTTGCGTCAACAAAAGCATTACGTACTAACTCATCGTCCCGTTTTTTGACCCCGCCGGCACAAATATTAGCATGACCGATCTGAGAAACCAGCAAGTATAACACACAAGGATAGGTAACAAAGATGAGGGTTGGCAAGGGTTGAGCGGGCAAAATGTCTGTTTTTCCGAGGAAAAATGTTTTCTGTCTCTCTGTAATTATCCATTTTTTTAAGTTCCTTAAAAATAAAGTATGCATATGGGCCTTTACCCGTGTCTAAGTTTCTTTCTGCCAGCACACCAACACGTGGAATAATATGTTTCCCCTAAAGTCCCCATACTGGTACAATAACAACATTGTCATATTTACACAGCGATGCTACCAACAGAAACACAGGTGTCAAAAGGGCCTGCATGCATTACTTTACTAAAGCCTTTTTCATGTAGTTGTCAGTTTCTTCCAACGTTGTCATGACTCATGACAAAAGTTCGATTCATCCCTCCCCCAACTGGAAGCCCCCGCATTACTGGTTACATCACGTATGTGTCATGGTCGTCACTTGATATTCATAAGTTAATTTTGGACATCTAAAATCATTTTTGGAAGGCCAAAATTCATTCTTAGATATCAAGAATACATTTCTTGATATCCAAAATTTTGCCATGATTTTTTCAATTCTTGATATCGGAAATTCAATTTTTGGTCTCCGAAATTCAATTTTTGATATCCAAAAATCAATTATTGATATCCAAAAATCATTTTTGGATATCAAAAACTTCAATTCTTGACATCCAAAAATGAGAAGTTAGCTGCTTGTTTTGTTTTGTTTTTTATTTTTTTATGTGAAGAATTGAATTTTGGATATCCAAAATGATTTTCAGAATTCAAAAAATGATTTTTGGATATAAAAAAATAAGGAAATGATAGTTTGTGATAATGAACGGTCCTTTTGCATATTATGTGCGGAGATAGTGTCCCTGAAACCTGGCCCTGATGACATCCACAGCCTCCGTGGCTAACGATTGTAATGAGTCTATCATCTCCCATAGACCCACTCAGTCAATTGGTCTCAGACGCTGGTCATGGCCCATGCTGGCTGCAGTGGTAGACGTCGCACGAACTGGAACCGGAAGTTCCAGTTGCCATTCACACGCTCTCAATGAAGGAGAATGTGCCAATAAATTGCTAAACTGTCGTTTTTATTATTATTTATTTCTTATGGTTTATGCTGCTGACTCAATTGAGTTTTTAACTGGAACCAAGAATGCTTGGTCATTGTTAGAAATTATGGATACTTAAAATTTTCCAATGTCAGCTTTGTCTTTTAATTGAAGAAGTGGGGTCATTGATCAGAATGGCATATTACTGTGCCTTTCGATGTGCGTTGTAAAGGTAATCCTTTCACTCAAATTATATTTTCCTTTTTTTTTTTTAGACATTGATATTTTCTCAAGTAGAATCCTAAAATTTCTCAATGTTGAATCACAGATATTTCACGTCTTTACATTTCTATAGTGAATAAGAATTAAAATTGCAGTCTTTGAATTATTAAAAACGAAACGGTTTTATTTACTCCATTTGCCAGATTGTAAATTGTAGTCCTTTTGAAAATAAATTTGGATTGAATTTTCGTCGTGTTGTGAACGGTACATGAGCAAATTAATTCTATAAGTGAAAACTTTTGGGTGAAGAGAACCTATTCTCACACTGAACTTTGACAGCCTTCTCCTGGATGGAGATCTACAACAGTTTTGCAAAGCTTGACCTTCTTAACTTGGTACCCAGATGCTAAACTTCCATGAAGCTACAGATACACCACATGAGACTTGAAGTAGCCTATGAATGCCATTCTATTATAACATTTTGCTGATCAGCGTAACTGGAAGTCTACTTCATGCACTGCTGCTAATTTTATTAGGCCGTAACATAAGGTTTAGCCAACAACCAAATTTTGGACCCATTTATAATGATCACATACAGATCCTTTTGCTGTGTTCGGCTCAACAACACCAATTACTTTAATAACGACGAAGTATCCTGTCATGCTAGTAAGGGAAGCTGTGTTTTGATTCATGTTCATTGTTTTTTTTCTTTTATTGGTCCAAATTGGATCTTGTGCTGAAAAGGGTTGGTACGTCTGAACCCTTTGAGACCCCCACCCCCCGCTCGCTACGCCCTTGTTACCTCGGGTATTTGTTTGGGTTCATTATTCATTATTATGTCTGTGTGCCAACACAGACATACTGTTTTCCCAGAAATTCTTTCGTTCTTTCTTAACCAGAAAATTAATCGGCCCATTTTCTCGGAGATTATTATAGATACAAACTCTAAACGTGGCACAATCATGCTTTTATAGATGATGTTTAACCTTTATATAATGAGAGGTCATAATTTGCAAAATTATGCAAATGAAGGTTAATTATTTTTTCAATCTTCAATATCTTATATACTATAATTAATTGTGGTTCTGAGTGTAAAGGAGTTCGATCCTAGGAAAGCAAAGATCACCCAAAGGTCAAGGTCATGTCAAGGTCTAAGGTCAATTTTAGGTCAAATTGTCATTTTAAAGGGCAAAGTTCACTTCAAGTACAGGTCATCTCGAGGTCAAAGGTCATTGAAATCCAAGGCCACTTTCGAGTCTTTCTTTCTTTAAAGGCAAATTTGTCTGACATGTTATTTGAAAAATATCATACACAGAAACTCCAAGCTTGCCATGATTATACCACCTTGCATGAAGTCTTCAGCTTTGTAAAGAGTTCAATGATTTTGTAAATTATGCAAATTACGGCCATTTGAAAATTTAAATCTAGAACACCTCCAAAATTATTATGAGTGCAGGAGCCAATCTAACTTCAATTTGTATGTTTGTAACACTTCTAACATTTGAACCTTTAAAATTTTCATCTGGCCATAACTCGGTCAATTTTTATCCAATTTTGATCATGTTGAGCTGAAATTGCAGCTTTTGTAACACTAAATGTTTTTTTAAAATTTACATGCAACCTCTAAAGGTCAAAGGTCAAGGTAATTTGGACCTTTCAAATTTTCATCTAGCCATAATTCGGTCATTTCTTATCCAATTATGATAATGTTGGGGTCAAATTGTAGCAATTGTAACACTGCACATTTATTGTATTTGTGTCTTTTTGTCCAAAACCACTTCCTAGTAGTCATTACCCTATTCCGCAGTCCGAACTCTTTACTCTCCATAAGCTAACCTGTCCCTGTCTAACTTATATACGTAGAAGTACTATTGTCCATATTGCACACGTTCCTCTGTAAAATTTTGACATAGGCTGTATTAACTCAAATAAATTAAAGGGTCTTCAGCAGGTAACTACTCAACATGTTTCGGAGCCTTTTACCCGTACATGTCTCTCTGAATAGCGGCTCCTTGTCTAAGCTAAATATTCAGCAAAGACAACCCACATAATAATGAATAAATATGAACGTGGCAATTGATGAATTAGCTAAATATGTGAAGTTTTGCTTATAAATGCAGAACTTCATATGAAAGAAGAATACCTGTCAAAAAAACCATGATTACCAAATTTGCATAGTACAGGTTCAGATAAGAACAATTTGACTTACCCCTGAACCAATATGTACCCTTTCTAGCTGGACATCTTATCCTAGTTAAACCATCCGCTAATGTTTAACTGAAGTGGAAACAAGCTGGGGCATTATATTCAGTCCAAGTGATTGTAAAATAAACAGTTGCAGCTAGACCACCAGGCTGATAACTTTATGCAATAGTCTAGCTGAAACAGTTGGCTAATTACAGGTAAATGGCTCCCAAACGTGTGAGCTCAAGACTACCAAGAATATGCGCTTGTTTCGCTGCAATGATGTTTTCATACCAACCGCGAAATATTGGCCATGTGATGTTGTGGGTGTTTTGAAGAATTTCACGAAGGGGCAGATGTGTATGTTTTAAAGACATCATTAACAGTGCATTTATATCTTAGAAAATATGTATGTAATGCCAAAATAGTTTTACATTGTTAGGAAAAGCCGGGGTTTATGATAAGGCAAGTGCGGTATAGGCGATAATAGATGCACTTGCGAACTCTTAACACAAAAACATATTGGCAAATAAATAAATAAATAAATAAATAAATAAACAAACAAACAAACAAACAAACAAATAAATAAATAAATAAATACTCAGTTCTGTTATATTTTAATTGTAACACAAAGTATGCAATTATAACGAATGATTTTAACGCGTGTAACGGTGGTCCTATATTTGGATTTAAGCACAAATAACTAGGATTTTATGTATAGAGAAGTATCATTGTCGAGACCCCCCAAATTCTTATCTGAACTTGAAGTAACATATCCAAAAATGAGATTAAAACTCTGCCGGAAAGTACAGAAAAATAAGTTACTTAATCATGGAATGAAACGAGGCTCACTTAGTTTACAGGGGTTATGTCATAGTTTATTATGTTTATAGGGAAAAGTGGAGCCCTACAGAGGATGCCACGTTCAAAACAGTATGCAAGCAGCGCTGAAAGGTAAGCTGCGTACAGATTAAGAAGGGATGCTGATGCACAAAGGCCAAAAAAGAATAGAACCATGGAGAAGGATAGGTACAAGGCATGTAAGCAAAACTTGGGAAAGGTGAAGATGATTGGAGACATGACTGATATAGAAAAAAAAAGGCATAAGAGAAAACAATGGAAAGAAGTAGCCCAAAAGTACAGACTCATAAATAAAGACCGTGTTTCCAACATGCCACTACCTCCAACACCAAAGCTGGGACTTCTGTAGCATTATGGAAATAAGGTAATTCAAAGAAAGACAAAAATAAATAAATTGCCACGGATTACTCAAACAAATGAATGCTGAACTGCTCTGAGAATACGCAGACGATACAGGGCACAAAAAAGTTTGGACAGACTGAAACACAAAATGCTGGTCAAACACTAACTCCAAGAACCAAAACCAAAAGGCTGTGGTGAAACTTAAAGCCAAACGAGACAACAATAAGGCAATGTGTCGAAACACGTTTTGCCATGACTGACTATATTGAAGATTTAGATGAAAATGCTAAGAATCAGAAGGATGAACAAAATATCAGAAATTTGATGTGCGGGAGAATCATAAAAAAATACAAGAATCAGGCAAAAGCAAGGGCAGCATTCTGTTTGCTGACACAGCCAGCAAGGCAAAGAAAACACGAAAATGCCAAGGTATACAGACGAAGTCAAAAGGAATGTCTCAGCATTATTTGAGCCAGATGACAAGATTTTGAAATGACACAGTCAAATTTATTCCGGGCATAACGCCGTTTTGGGTGGTGCAAAAAGGTGACATAGAGACATGTCAATGTAAATTGCGTGAAAACCTTCAATTTTGTCATAAAAAAATTGATCAAGTTAGGCATCCTTTCAGTCACCACGATTGTAGAGAAAGTTATGCAGACTCAAGAGAATTTGATCCGAAATCAAAACAGTGCATGTACGGTACGGTGATTGTGACAAGTTTAGTGGCTGGCACATTGACATGACCGAGGATTCGGAAGGAACAAAGCAGACCGTAGTTCAGGTGAATCAGTGGATCACACGAAAAAAAAAGGATGCGAATGACTTCCACATTGGAAATCATATAATCTCAGTCATCAAGGCTGCTTAACTGTTATAGAGTTATACAGTATACTATTATTGATTGAGTGGAGTCATTTCTGTTACGTTTTTGTTTTTCATACCACAGATAGGTATACAAATGTCAGTAACTGCCCAAAAGCAGTACAAATATGCATATATATATATATATATATATATATATATATATATATATATATATATATATATATATATATATATATATATATATATATACATATATATACTTCATGGTTTACAAACAATCTGTGTATAATTTGTCTAGGACTCCGCGGGCTATTAAAACTGAAGAAGTGTCATTAAAATCATTTCTGTTACATTTGCATTTAAGATTCCTTGTTGTGAAGCAAGTCATAGAACTATTGTTAATATTATATCTGGTCTTTAAAATTTGATACAGTATGCAATTATTACTGATAATTGTTTTTTCTTCATTAACAAATAAACAGCTGTGATGAAACAATATTCTGTCTCGCAACAGAAACGAC
Organism: Hermodice carunculata; assembly: GCA_964020975.1. Taxonomy (NCBI): domain Eukaryota; kingdom Metazoa; phylum Annelida; class Polychaeta; order Eunicida; family Amphinomidae; genus Hermodice; species Hermodice carunculata. The sequence goes on along the minus strand of OZ026615.1, from coordinate 64,454,304 downwards.
ACTGACTCCCGTTCCCACATTTACTGTACTCCTGAGCACTAAGGGGCCAAATGACAAATTTTTGTTTACTGAAGAATACATTTGGCATTATATTTTGAAGTTAAAGGGCAATCTTCGTGAAACTTGGCAGATACTGAGATATGCCATAGATATATAAAACTTGACCTTCATTTGACCTTGAAATGACATTGAATACCAAAATGTAGCTACATATATACACACTCAAAATGGCTATTTTATTTAAAAACATTGAAGTCTGAGGATTATTATGAAAAAATATTTGACACAAAAAAAATTAACTGATCCAGAAAATTCTGTGCAGAAAGGGTATTTTTTCCAAATATCATAAAAGTTTCGAATTGCCTCAGTCAAATATGTCCACCATCAGATACAGCTGAAAGAGCCAGATGACTTTGATAAAAGTTCACATGAATTTATTTAACCTTAGTGAAATTATATCAATTTGAAATCAGAACCTCGTTTTCGATTTTTCAATCCAAGACGGCTGCCAACAATGGTTTTATGGGCCAAAATTTCAAATGGACGTATTTTCTTTGAAATATAAGTTTTATGATGATATTTTTAAAGAAATATCTACTAAATGAGCGTTATCTTTGTGCTTCAAAGATTTTTTCAACAGGTATGATCTATCAACATGCCAAGTTTCATCAAAGATAGATTTCTCTACCAGAGGTGTCCAGCATATCACCCAAATATGGCTGTTATAATACCCACTTTTGGCTTTATTGACCCCAATATGAAGCCCCTAAAATATTATTTCACCACAAACAGTGCAACCTCCACCTCATGTGTTCCCAAATGCACATGCAGTGGCACCATAGTATTATCTACGCTAAACTATTGCTTTAAAAAGTTGCTAAAGCACCATTGCTATGGTCCCCTTGTCAGTAGAATGACCCAATTATATATTTGTGCAAGTAAATTCTGACCCGACAGTTATCTCTAATTCCTGTCGACTTTCATTATCACTTGTCCTTGCCGTCCGAGTCTGTCTGTTAGTCACACGAATGTGAAACCAAGTACATTTTCTATCATGCAGCATGTAAAAATGGTATAGCATGTTTTGCATCAAGGATATCCACATACATACATACATACATACATACATACATACATACACACACATATGTATATATTATATATATATATATATATATATATATATATATATATATATATATATATGTGTATGTGTGTGTGTGTGTGTGTGTGTGTGTGTGTGTGTGTGTGTGTGTGTGTTATGGTGTGTATTTAAGGAAAACGTGATGTGTCCCGTTTTTTGACCCCGCCGGCACAACTATTCGCATGACCGATCTGGGAAACCGGCAAGTGGGAAACCGGCAAGTAGAGCACACAAGGACAGGTAACAGAGATGAGGGCGGGCATGGGTTGACCAGGCCAAATGTCTGTTCACACGAGGAAAAATCGTTTTCCATTTTTGTGTAATTATTCCTTTTAGTTCCTTAAATATAAAGTAGGCATATGCGCCTTTATCCGTGTCTAAGTATCTTTCTACCAGCAAAGTACACTGATGAAATAACATGTTTCCCCTTAAGTCCCCATTGACACTGGAAAATGACAAAAATATTGTCATATTTACACAGCGATTCTACTACATGTAAAAGAAACATAGGTGTCAAAAGTGCCTGCATGCATTACTTAACTGAAGTTTTTTTCATGGATTTGTTTGTTTCTTCCAACGTTGCCATGACTCATGGCGAAATTTCGATTCATCCCCACTGGATGCCCCCGCATCACTTGTTACGTCACGTGTATGTTATGGTCATGCATGTCGGCTGAACCATAATAGTTCAACTGGCCGCAGACATATGTGGTCTTGGGGTTAAGCGTGTAAGGAGTCGGAGGTCGAAGAGACTGTTGGCCCCTTCGGAAGAGGAACTGGACGGCTAACTGCGTAATTCTGTGTCAGTATTTTGTTCGCACAATAAGGGTAAATTTATATTCAATCCCGTGACTGTGGTAAGTTATGGCTTTGCTTTTAGTTATATCGATATTCACGTAAGTTTAAATTTGAGGTTTGCTATATTTGTACATACACTTGGGCACATACTTTTTTATATATATGCTCTCAATCTTTCCATTATGAGCAATAAGTGGTTAAACATTATGTGTCTTGTGGAGTTGCTGATATATCTCGTTCATATATTCTTTTAAAGTGGATTGTCTTTACCGATCACAACTTGACACAAGGTATTAAGGCAAAAAGCCGCCATCACACGTCCTGAAGTTTCAGGCTGCGAAACACGCTAGATGGTTTCCCGATGATTACCCGTTCACACATTTTATTTGGCTGTAGTAGCCCTCACTTTTCAAAATTTGAATGCACCGTGGTAATGCGTTGATTGATTTATTTGTTTTAGACAAAGACAGTGACTGGATAGGCTATAGAGAACAGAGAGATTGGATTGTGATTTTTTTTCCAGTTGGGGGGTGGGGGGGTCGAAAAACACGGAAGATGTTGCCCTGTTGCTCCTGTTTATATAATTAAAAATTAAGGTTTGCTATGTGTGAAGTTTCCGTTTTTGGAAAGACTCTTCTCTTTTATATAAGAAATTAAAAGGATAAAAGAAAAAACAAAACAAAACAAAAGAGAAAGAAAAAAAAAAGGGAAGAAAGGAAAAGAAAAAACAGCGTCTTTTTTTGATAGAAAAACTGCAAATTTTCGTTTACAGTACAATTCACTATTCTACGCTACTTGATGAGTATGATTGTGTAAAATTAATAAAAATTAGTCGCTTCATCTGGTAGGCAAACGTATTAGACATAAACAAGATTGTTTTCCCACTTTATTAGAAGACAATCCTGCGGACATTGTTGATCATTTATTTGATGTTAATATGTTTGTTTGTTTTGTTTTTGCTTCTGAGATACAGTGCTATGTCTCATGGTACGTGTGCCCATGTATAAGTATGATATTGCACACCCAGTCTTCTGTTTATTTAGTCTGGCTACACCATTACTAGAAAATTTTCTTGGGGGGGGGGGGGTGTGTGTGTTACCTGATTGAAACCTACCCAAGGTACATTGCCGCCAAGTTTCAAGTCAATCTGACAACAGTTTCTTCTTCGAAGTCCAAAATGTGAATTAGCATTAGTATGCCTATTTACTTAGTAATCAATAGGAAAGGTGCATTTACCGACAAGTAACAGAATTTGAAATACCACTGAAAATCAGGAATTCACAACAGTGCCACCTGGTGAACACCTTTGTTTGACCCTTCCACAAGGAACATGTCTACAACGTTTCAGCTTAATCTGAGTGACGGTTCTGGAGAATAGGTCGAAATTAGCAAAAACACACAAAAAAATCATAAAAAATAGAAAAGAATTGCAGCGTCACCTGGTGAACAATTAAGAACTAGGAGCCCCTGTAAGATATCAAAGCAACTGGGGGAGCTGTTCTGGAGAAGATTTTTTATGATTTGCCTCCCCCCCCATCGTAAAAAAATCCAAGAATCATTGAAGCGTGACCATTTTAACAAACTTGGTTGAAACTTACCCGAGGTACATCCCCACCGCGTTTGAAGGGAATCTGGCAAACAGTTTTGGAAAAGAAGTCGAAAATGTGAATTGTTGACGACGGGCGGAGGACCATATGATAAGCTCAGCTCACTGACAAGTCAGCTGAGCTAACAAGGAGAGAACACTTAGGCCTACCACCAGATTTCAACAGTCCAGTGAACAAAGCTGAGAATGGACCAACAAGGTAATGAACACGTCAGTAGACAAAAAGAAAAAAAAAGCTAAAATAAACAAAACAAAACAAAACAAAACAAAAAAACAAAGAAAGAAAGACAGAAAGACAGAAAGCAACAACAACAAAAAAATCCCCCAAAACATACAATACCAAAAAACCAAATCACACATCCCCCCAATTCTGTTACAGAAGAACTTTTTTTGTGCACGAGGCCTCTCGCAGCCAAATACAGCTTTAAAATAAATACAGAGGCCTCAGTTGGTCCAGATATGAACTAAAGTTACAAACGTGGTTCAAGCAATCAGATCAGGGCCCAATACAGTCAGAAAAGACAATTAGTGCTCCAAAATACAAATTGAAATAAGCCCCAGAATGTGATCCATTTGGGTGACCGCTATTGATTGCCAAACTAGGGTTTTTTAGCTCAGCTGACTGACAATGTCAGTCAGTTGGGCTTATAGAATGGTCCATCATCCGTCGGTCCGTCATTCGTCCGTCAATCCACAATTCACATTTTCTACTTCTCCAAAACCGTCCGCCAGATTCGCTTCCAACTTGGTGGGAATCAACTTTGGGTGCGTGTCTCTACCTGCAAGTTTGTTCAAATGGTCACGCTTCAGTGATTTTTTTTTGTTATTTATTTATTATTATTATTATTATTATATTTTTTTGTCCTTTTTGGGGGCAAATCGTCTTTTCCGAAACCACTCTCCCAATTGCTTTGATATCACAAAGGGACATTCTTATGGACTCCTAGTTCTTAATTTGTTTACGACGAGGCGCTGCAGATTTTTCTAATTGTTCGTGATTTTTTGTGGGTTTTTGCTATTTACGACTTCTTCAGAACCATCACTCAGATTAAGCTGAAACTTACTGGATATGTTCTTTGTGGAAGGGTCAAACTAAGTTGTTCACTACGTGGCACTGTTGTAGATGCCTGATTTTTCACGATTTTTTTTCAATTCGGATACCTATCGGTAAATGCACATTTCCTTTTGATTACTATGTAAGTCAATGGGCATTCTAATGCTAATTCACATTTTGGATTTGTCCGAAGAAAATGTTGATGAGATTGACTTGAAACTTGATGACAATGTACCTTGGGTGAGTCTCTACCAGCTATGTACAAGTGGTCATGCTCCAGTGATTTTTTTTATTTTTTATGATTATTTTATTGCTCTTCTTTTGGGCAAATCTTAAAAATATTCTCCAAAACCTCTCGCTCGAATGCTTTGATATCTCACAGGGACACTCCTAAAGACCCATAGTTCTTCATTTGTTCACCAGGTGGCGCTGCAATTTTATTCTTTTTTTATGTTTTTTTTGTGTGTTTTTGCCATTTTCGACTTATCGAAAACCGTCACGCAGATCAAGCTGAAACTTGGTGGATATGTTCCTTGTGGATGGGTCAAACACAGTTATTCCCAGGAGGCTATAGGGTATCAACCTTGTTTATTGATTTAGGTGGCACTACTGTGGATTCCTGGTTTTTAGCGATTTTGTCAATTTGGGTACTTATCGGTAAATGCACCTTTCCTCTTGATTACTTTGTAATTCAACGGGGTTTCTTTCTTTTTTTCTACTATCAGTCCCGAATGTGGACCTTGTTATTTGTTAGGGGGGGGGGGGGGCATTCACCACTAACCTCGGTACGGGCATGGTTTCTTTATTCATTATATTCAGTTGTAGTTCTATGTATCACCGGAACGTCACTGTAGTAAATATACTTGGTTGAGATATAGCCAATGTACATTTCGACTATACTTTTGAACATGGAAGAAATCCGGCAACGTACTATGTGGCGGATGTCCAAAATACAATTTATCGATGGATAGATAAACAGACTGGCAAGCAGAAGACGGACGACAGACAAACGGAAAACAGATGGCAGACACAGAACAATGACTAAAGCTAAACTAACTGACAAATCATATGAGAGGAAAAAAATATACAAGTATGCCATTATAGGTGACAATCATATTGATTTTCTGTATTTGAATAAGGAAGCTGTCTAGATGAAACGTTTATGATGTTTGTACTTGTAGTCATAAAAAAACTTAAGCTATTGGTCCTTGCGCATAAATAGTTACCTATCTAGATGACCTGTTCTCGTTTGCTTTCAGTATAAAGTGCTGACGGTTCCGAAAGAAAACGGACAACGGTGCATGTCGCTTGTCGGGGGCGGTGAACATAATTTGTCAACGGTGTCCACCTGTTGCAGTTGGAGAAACCCTGGGGCATAAACAAAACCTGTTTTATCCATTGGTTGAAAATAAATGTAAGCGCGTACTGCCATCATACGAAATAGTGCATCTGGTATGCCCTTTTCTCGTTTTAGCAAAAATTATATCCAGGATTTACATACCGAAAGAGAAGGGAAAGTAATCATTGGGCTATCGTTACATAGTGATTGTTATTTGATAACCTCTCCACGTCATGCAGGTGTGCAGATGTGTCGTTAAGAGTGCAACTTGGCCGATACTTTATTAAAAGAACAACTGACTGAAATTTGTCTCAGCTTCCTTATTAACTTTGCTACAAAGCGGTCATTGCAAACAACGAGTTCATGATTATATTGGAATATGACACATGATTTCGTTTTTAACAATGATGTAACTTTAAGACAGTACTCTAAAACAAAAGATACATTATATATAAATAGTATAAACCGTTGCCATATTAGAGTCATAGTCTAGTTACCATCCTATCTGAAATCACTATGTAAAGGAATGCATATGAAAATATGTGAAGTATAACAGAAACCACGAACCTTATAATATCAGAACGCCTTGTACTACTTCAAGCTACACATCAAAGGAAGAGAAATATGCATACATTTGTCCAAAAGACAAGCTTACAATCAAAGAGCGTCGTCATTACACAGTTGCAAACAATCAAATAACTTACTTAAAAACATAATATCCATGTAACATCTATTCAGAGCAGTCACAAACAATTACAACCGCTTCAGGCACAATCAAAGGAAAAGTGCCATTTTTTTATACATTGCGAAGCAACTACATGTATCTGGATGAATTAGTTGTAGTTGTCAACGTACGAAGCGACGGCAGAATGAACTTATTTTGCACAGTTTGTATAGTGAGGAAAAATATTCAATGTTCCATCCTGGAAAACGACATATAGTTCTCAATTTTTAATATCAACATAATTATTGTTCATAATATGTGTGTGCGTGCTGAAGTGGACACAAGGTGTCAAGACCATTACACATTGTATGCATATTCTTTTTCCCTGAAAAGAAAAAAAAGGGAAAAAAAATCAAATGTGAAGTACAGAATCGAAATTCGGCGATCCAGTTCGGGTTGGGGTATGTGGTGGTATCATGCTCTCTGCTGTCCCACTCTTTGTGCTGCAATACCTGCTCTCGGCCCGACAGGCCAAATATTTGCAAGCACTGTTAATCATCACTCATAAGGTGCACATCAGCTGTATAACTTTGACTGCGAGTATATAGTAATAATTGCCTTTTTGCTATGTATTGTAGCTGTTGATAGTGTTAAATTATCAGTTATTTTTGTTTAGTCAGTCTCTGTTTTTTTTGTTTTTGTAGAAACCAGAGTTATGGTTATCTGAAGAAATTATCGAGAAAATAACATAAAAAATGCAGGAAAATACTCCGTTATTGGAAGATCAGATCAACAAAGATAAACTGGTTAAAGTCACGAGACTCATCACAGTTGAACCATTGACATTTTTCTATTTCCTGGCGTCGGCATCCACTAGGATCATAGTGGAACAGTTAGTGTTTGGAGAAATAGCCAAGTCTTATAACTATACACCTAACGGCAATGGTACGGGTGATTCCACTTGTGGATCTAGCAGTAATGTATCTTCAGGTCTAGAACAGACCCAGCAACGATCTGCTCTGGTTATGGAATTTCTGGAGGTGGCGACCATCTTTCCTTCACTCTTTACATCAATTATCATTGGCTTCTTCAGTCATCAGGTCGGACGCAAGTTAGCCATGCTACTGCCACTATTCGGCGGATTACTTAGAAATATGATGATGATAATAATAATATCTTGCAAGCTTGATCCTTTGACTATTTTTATCCCGTTTCTGTTGGATGGGCTTCTGGGTACCACACCTGCATTCATGGCTGCCACATTTTCTTATATATCAGATATAACGACTTATACAAGTCGTACGTTTCGAGTGGGACTGGTGCATATAGCTTTCAAACTTGGCTCTGTTATGTCTATATTCTTTTCTGGATATCTCATTAGCGGCGTAGGTTATATATTTACATTCGTCATATTGCTTTCAATTCAAGCCCTAGGAATCTTGTATTGTATTTTTCTTGTCCCAGAAACTGTAATAAGAGAAGAAAAAATTCATCTCATTACGCTAAAACCATTCAAGCAAATGTGGGAGCTATTTTCCAAAAACGACAAAACTAATCGCAGATGGAAACTTCACGTATCTCTTGTAATTTTATTGGTGGCTGTTCAGTTAGAAGCGGCCAGGGTGGATATTCAGACTTATTTCCTACTTGGTGAGCCTCTATGTTGGAGCTCCCAACTGGTGGGTATTTACAATGCTGAATACATGCTGGTGGGAATTGTTGGCGTTTTTGTTGCTGTGAAACTGCTTGGAAGATGCATGGGAGAGGCAGAACTAGTCATGCTCGGAAGTTTATCTGGAGTGGCTGCCTATACATATCTCGTGTTCGTCAATACATCAGCAATGATGTTCACTCGTGAGTATCAAAGTGTTTTTTATACAATTAGTATGAATTTCCTTCTGTGTGGCACTTTTTGTGATAGGGATACCCTTGATTTGGAAGGAACATTGAACCATGGAACTCAGGTTTACAGGTTTATTTATTGAAAAGGGAAATTTGCCACTCATCTTACCTATGTCTCTATTACTTCAGCGTGTTAACAATGATTGGTAATGAGTGAAAGCAGACTGCTTAATTTTTTCATGACTTTCACCGGAAGGAGAGTATTGCCAAATGCATTTGTACACAAGTGATACAAAATTCACCATTCAAAATGTACAGAATACCGTCTTGGCACCACATGGATTCAACTGATCAGACAAGACATTGATTTGAATTCCTGAGAATGTAAAATCATCTCTGAAGGATTTAACTTGCACAGTTGTTGAGATTACCCATGAAAGAACATTACATATCAGTTGCATTTTGTCAAACAAAACAACAACATCGCCGTAATGTTGATGGAGATTGAAGGATACAACACAATGCAATATATTAACATTAAAAAAACAAACAAAAACAAAAACAAAACAAAAACAGAAAAAAAAAATCCGGCAGTCTCCCGCAGAGTAACGGTCAAAAGCATTCTCTGTACTTGGATGTATCGAATATCTTCCTACCTGCGAAGATGTTACATTGTTTAATTTCAGAATTATTTCTTTTGTACTCCCTACAGTTCCAATTCTGGCGGTGTTTGAAAGTGTTTGTCAGGCTTTACCTTTTGCCATTGCTTCCAAGCAGGTAGACCCAAGGGAATTAGGTAATTATGTAATATTTGCAACAATAAACATTTTTTCTTGCCTCCAAGATAGACCTAGACACTGCTGAAATTATGTTTGTTTGTGTCAACAGAAGTTTCACTTTATGCGCTATGAAAAATATTTTCACCAGATGATTGAATAAATCCTGAACTAAAATCCCTTCGACTTTCTGGGGAAAAGACGTTGACAGATATTGTATTTTTTGATGAAATTGTGTTCGGAAATACATATTGATGGCATGGCTCCGGAGACAATGCTGGGCCAGATTCGGCTTTTGGATAGTAACCAGGTGCACGAATCGGATACCCGTTTCCTGAAGAACCCCTCTGAACTGAAGAATAACTCCGTGTTCAACTTAGAGACAACTGTGGTCCTCGTGTAATGTTTGGGGGTGAACATAGGGGTATCATGGCTATAGAGTGAAAACATTTAACTGTAAGCTACATTCAGAAAATGGACGTTTTAATAAGACCCGAAGTTGTGTTTTTCATACCGTGGAGTCACATAAATGTGATTCCTTTCTCATCAATGATCAAGAATGAATCGCATATAACAGTTTTTCTATTCATTTTGTAGGGTCCTTGTTTGGTGTTTTCAGCAGCGTTGGGTCTTTAATGGCCGTTATAGGGATCATAATCTACAATTCAATATACGCAGCGACACTGTCCACATTCGTCGGTATTACATTCATTATAATGGCTTCTGAGTACATGGTTAACTTCTTTCTGGGCCTGTAAGTCGATAGTCCCCGATTTTTTGTGTGTGTAATATAATACATGTAGTTTCATTTTATTGTTTAGAGATAGGACAAGACAGAAAATGCAAAATACCAGGTCATTGGTATGTTGACAGTTTGTTTTACAGCAAAGATGATCACATGTAAATTCAACATATTTTATCATTTAAAGCCAAATGTGGTACCAATAAATCGAATTTTGGGAAAACGCATTACTAATTCAATTAAAGTTGTTCAATGTACTTCCAGTGTAAAGTCAATTGTGCAATGACAGTTAAATTTTGTACGTATTACTATTGTTCACACGACAAATCCATGCTGGCATACACAATTCTATTATATTAACATTTGGTAAGCTTGAATATAGCGCAGAAGATAAACGTTTTGAGCCACATAAATATGTTTGTAAAACGCCTTTATATTACGATGAACTATGGGCTATTTTAAGAGTCCGAAGACAGAATGCGTCTCATCAGTACTTTAATGTTATACCGTAAACTTGTCACATGCATCTGACGTCGCATCATGGGAAAATACCTTTATATTAAAAGCCCTATAGAGAGTTGATTTTAATTTTGTCGAGAGTTTTAGCAAGATTTCCAGCTATATGGCGTGTGTGTCACATTCCAAGACGTTTCTGCAAAATAGAGTAGAATAAATGACGCAGTTTGCCATTAATTTGTTCGCCGGAATTTATGTATTTACATGATTACCTTATGTGCACAAAAGTAATTTTTTGTTTTAATTTAGATTTTATGCAAAAACATATTTGCCGTGCAACCTTTTCTTCGGAGGATCATAAACTAATGTCTTTTGACTTGCTGTATTACAGATTTTTTGCCATCAGATCAAAATATGAAGCGAAAGAGAAGCAAAAACTGTGGGAAGCTTCACAAAGCTAAAGGACTGGTACGAAGACGTTTTGCACAGACACAAACTTTGAATCCAATAACAGAAACAACAGCAAATGTCACAAACCACCAGCAGATTTGCACATCCTGGACAGATCTACTTTGTGGTCCGTCATGCAACATTTTCATGCTGTGTCAGAGTTTGAATATTTTTGATGCTGTATATGCTTAACTTAAGATTCCATATTTGCTTGACAAGGCACACCGCATAAACCTTATACAGGTGTAGCTGCAGAAGGAACTCGTTGCACACATTCCATGATAAGCGCGGTGAAAAAAGGGTGGGTGTCCAGAAAATGTTTTTGTAATAGCTGATGCACGTTTTTAGCTCAGCTGCCTTGTCAGTCAGCTGAACTTTCAGGAAGCTCAGTGGTCCCTCCACAATTTACATTTTCGACTTCTCCAAAACCGACAGCCGGATCCTCTTCAAACTTAGTGGGGATCTACCGTAAGTTCAGAACTTCTAGAACATGTCCTACCGATTTTTTAAAATTTGAAATGTAACAGTACACTGAAATACGACACAATACAATATAAGCCTTATATATGCGACTGGATGAGAGGAAAGGGGATACTTTCTGTCTTCCGCGTCATGTGTCCGTGCAGCATTTACCCCCTCAGACGTCCTAATGATTACAGTGGTGCCGCTTTTTTAACTTTGCAAAATCAAAATGTGTCTGATGATAGAATGCTTAGCGCGCATCTGCAAGGATCCTTGCCAGAAAGTCTAACGTTCACAAGTCCATTTCAGGAACAACTAGATTAAGTCGACTTGATGTAGGTCATAGGTCTGTGGTATCGTCATTTAAGTCCACCAAATAGCTGATGCGTCAGTGGTATTTTCTGCAATTTAGGCTGCATGTGCTCCATGTTACATTACTCCAGGAGACTTAACAACTTTTAAGAAAAAGAAGAGGAAGAAGTAGCAGGAGGAGGAGATTTGATGATGTAACTGCCTCGCACAGAAAATGGTGTGCGATTGAACTAGTGCATCGCTACGTTTCAGTGCTCAGCTCACCTGCGGCAGACTGACCACAAACGTCAATGATTTACACAGATTTTACCAAAAATGATAAAAATTATTTTGCAACCTGTGTACTCGGTCTCTTTTTGCATAAGTTTCTTTCCTGTGAAGCTAATTACCCGAAATTAGGAAAAAAAAACTCACGGAAAAGACGTCTTGCTGACGAATAGTTGATAAAAGTCGAAGTGTAAACTTGTATACTGTGGTAAATGTGAAAGTAAGAAAAAGCAGGAAGGTTCAGTGAAATATTACTTCCACAGTGTAAAGTTAGCATAAAGCCTGTCCATATGGAAAAGTTAAGATTGTGAGTAAATGGCCAAAATGAACAGACAATTCTGACAAATTAAAGTATAAAATTGTCTAGAGGATGGTCTGGGGGAAAGATGACATTTTCATCAAAACACACACACACACACACACACACACACACACACACACACACACACACACACACACACAGTTTAGTCGATTCTTTTTCCTGCAATGTGCAAGGCATAATATCAAATTCACACTAATTCTTCTTGCCCTGCTGTATTTGCTTGCAGTTTTAATTGTGCAAAGTCTCTGAAATATCAGTACAGAGTGCTCAATCAATTTTTAACAGCAGTGCCCAGTCACTCTGACTCAAATGTGATGCTGTTAACTGTATAAATTACACATTTAAAAAAAATGCAGTGTTGAATTTAATGTTTGTTTTGCTATAAGATGTGAGCACATACTGGTCTGTATTTTTCCAGTGACCAAACGCTGTTACTCAATGCGCTGTTATCTCTGGTCTTTTTAATTTACAATTGAATGACACGATCAAGCTTAAACCCCAATATATTCTGAAGGAAACAGTAAGCTGTCCCATTGGTTTAACATGAGGTGCTAAGAATATGAACCTCTGCAGCAAATATGGAACTGCGTCATGGCCATGAAAGCCAGGTTTATGCTCCAGTGCAGAGTAGGAAAAAGTTTGCCTGGAATTGAGATAAGGCCGGTACAAGACAAAGAAATGATCACGAACTGCATCCAGTACTAAGGTGCACACGGGGTTGAAATGGCCTCCTGTAAGTATACAAGACATCCGTGACAGACAACATGTCTTGGCGTGGGGATCAAGTGCAAGAGATCTCTGATTTTGAGAGAGTAACGACTGTTGGTTTGCTAATTTGCAAAATTCACCCTCCCAAGTATACCCAATCTCCAACAAGTGGGGCATCTCACTTCTTTCTCCAGAGTATAGCTGCATGTATTTGATTAGAGCGGCAAAGACATAAAATGTGATGCAACAGGGCACAGAGTTCGGCCGGTTAAACATCTATTTAGTTAACTTTATAAGAATTCAAGCTATTTTCACTTGAGTCGTAATGAATGAGACAAAAAAGGAGAATGGAGTCGGCTAATGAAATAATTACTAGCAACACAATTAGAACCTATTTATGTGAAAACTACAACCATGATGTCGCCAGTAATTGTACCCAGAAGCGTTCCTATGTCATTTCGATTCCTTGTGGTTTTGAAGATGATAATCTCGAAGATACCTCTCCCCGGCAAAAAAAAAAAAAGAATTGAAATAAAAATAAAGATAAAAACAGTTGAACAAACGTGGTAGATACCCATCCCATCCAAGGCACAACTTTTCAAAGTTTTGACTGACACAATGCTGTGAAATCTTTTAAGAAGTCGAAATAGTTAATTGTGCATGCACATGGACGGATGTTAAATTGAAGGACAACAAGCGAAGGTTTAGCTGAAGGAAAAGCCTGATGGGTATTAGAGTATTGATTGCCACAGATGGTGGATCCTCTGTCAAAAACTTTTTTTGGAAATAATATTGAATGAATTCGATTTTTCAAACATTTCACACACACACACACACACACACACACACATATATATATATATATATATATATATATATATATATATATATATATATATATATATATATATATGTGTGTGTGTGTGTGTGTGCGTGTGTTGAACTGAAATATAATATTGAATTAAGTGATAGTACACTGCCGCGAACAAACATTATATATAGGTTTGGCCATGCTTTCCATTCTGCCAGTTTGCTAGTGCATTGTGTGAAGCAATGCATCTTTCAAAACTTTTGTTATAAACACCATATTTTTGGTGATGAGTTTTCTTGTAATGAGGTGTTCAAATAAAATATTTACGTGATTATACGTGTAGTTTGTCTTTGAAATATTCGGTAAAGTGTATATATGCAGCACTGTATTTATACAGGTTAAGTATGTAACGTTACCTCTCGACCACCATTTGCCTAAACCTCTGTGTCTGTGTTAAAAGCCATGAAATCGAGTTGAGCTGGCTCACTTGATTCTCAAAAAGCTGTCGGTCCCGTGGTACCATCTTTATGTTCAAATGGAACTGAGGGGACTCCCAGTGCGCATGTTCCCTGTACCATCCTTCCTCATTTGGGGGCCATTACTGGCTTGCTCATTCGAGTTTGGAGCTCCGTAAACTTTTGGTCACCTTCACTCTTCTAATGTTTCACACGCGTTCTCTTGTGCAGAAAATCATTTCTCAGCAGTTGGGGACTATTAGGAGACCTAGATAGATGATTTCTGATCTGTGTATACCCCTGAAACCATTGGGAGTACAGCTGGTCATTTGGCTTGAAACCCAGTTTTCAAGATGGCATCTTGACGATCAGATCGCAGAAAGAAGGAGGAGAGTGGTTGTCGGCAATTGCTACTTGGAAGTGTCTGTGGAATATATTTTCTAAGCCTTCCTGGAGTTATGGATCACTTTATTTTGACCTAGGTCTGCCAGTGGGAAAAGTGAAACCAGGACTAGTAGGTGCTGGCTTGGTTCATTTCTTTTCCAAGATGGCGTTTTGACAGGTTAAATTGCAGACAGAGGAAAGATGGTTAGGTGCTGTGGTTTAAAGACCACTTCTCTTTGCCCTTGTTGGGTAAATTGACAGAAGTAGAACTCATGTGGCCACTTCATGGCACCTTGGATCACGATCATTGCTTTGGTTGTCACTTAACTTCTGTCTCCAAATGCACATGTTTTTTGTTGTTTTTTAAGGTCAGAAGATGACACTTGTCATCTTCCCTGCATCTATTGTCGCAAGTATATTTGCAAAAGATTACCTTGTGGGAAGCAGAGCATTCCACACTACCTGAGTGGCGACTGTGGCTCCTTGCACACTAATTTGGGACTCAGTCTTGGAGAGGTCTGCTCGGACCCAGATGGGTTTTTTTTTTTGTTTTTGTTTTTAATTTTTTTCATTTCCGTCCATGGGGTACATGTATATGGGATTTACAAATTGACAATAAATTAATTAACAATTGTTTGCATGGAATACACACATATTGACCATAAATATATCAGTATACATTATAACCAATACATTGAGTTTTGTTCGGGGAAAAACTGATCAAATTAAATTACTCCGGATTGAACCCATGCCATTTTGGTCATGTTTGATTACTTTACCTCTATTGTTTGGTATACAGTACTCTATAAACTTAATCTTCTTTACTAGGGTTACAAAACCAGTAATATTGGGTAAAACTTTTCTATATTTACAGACATATATGAACTTTTTTCCAAGTATAAAAATCAAGTTGTAAACTGCTTTTAAACTAATATCACCCAGTATGACCTGTTCACCAGAAAATTGTAAAATTTGTACATCGTTCACTGAAAGACCTGCAAACACCTGTCTCCAAAATTGAACAGTGTGATTACATTCCCAGAATGAATGTTTAATAGTTTCAATTTCACTTTTACAGAGGCAACATAGATTAGTTTCTGAAATGTTCCATTCGTATAATTTTTCATTTGTGTATGTAGTTCTGTGGAGAAATCTAAATTGAAAACTACGTATTTCTGATGAGATTGTTGCTAAATGAATACTTTTGAAACATAAAAACCATTAAGCCTCTTGAATATCACAGTTAAGTTCCACATTCCATTTACTAACTAATGGTAACTGACTCTCTATAGCATTTTGTATAAAATGTGGGTAAACAAAATGTGGCACTTTACCAATTTGTACAATTTTATCTATTTTCTTTTCATTTTCGGTGAAATGTTCCTGAAAATTTACTTTATCACTTAGAATATCTTTCCACCTCGGTGGGATAGCAGATATCAAACCGATAAACAGTAGAAAGTTTGTCGATATTTGAAATTTGTGTGAAAACATTACAAATGATATAAATGTTCCGTCTGTGTCTAACAGGTCAGAAACATACTTTATCCCTTTGTCATACCATTTCTTGTAAAATACAGTTTCGCCTCCTACTCTCATGTATGAATTAAACCATAATGTTTCATGTTCAATTTCCACCTTTGTTTCTGGACTTGAGTTGTTATACTCACTCAACTATATATGACCTCTAACCAAAATTTATTCTTTACTTTATTAAATATATTTTTAATATCTTTTTTTATGAAAATTGCATTCCCATAAATATTTATCTTTACAAGGCAACTGTCGTAAGACGAGGTGTTTCCATCCTGGATTTGACTCTGAAATAAGCCTTTTAATCCATGCACATTTCATTGCACGAAATTGAGAGGTAATATGAGTAATTCCTAATCCACCCTGGTTGACAGGTGCAATAAGATAATTTCTCTTGATTTTGTCAGGTTTTTTATTCGAAAGATATTTAAAGATTAGGACTTCAATTCTTTTTGTTAGAGATTCGCATGGGTTTGGGATGACAGATACTAAGTACAATAATTGGCATAATGCTAAAGATTTTATGATTAAAGTTTTACCAATAACAGATAAAGTCCTCTTGTCCTGGGAATTAAAAATTTGTTCGATCTTCTTCAGTTTGGGGAGGTAATTTAAATTTGCCAATTTGTCTCTTTCTGGTGTTATTTCAACTCCCAAAAGAACAACTAGTGCATTAGTCCAATGTAATTGTAATTCTTCAGAAATGTGACATTTGAATCCTTTATACTTCCAATTCGCACTACTATTGTTTTATCCACATTTACCTTTAGACCTGACATAACTTCAAATTGCTTCAATAAGTCAAGTATTTTATTTAGGTTGGGTTCATTAGCTAGTACAGTAAAGGAGGTGTCGTCAGCATATTGAGAAATTTTATATTCCCTATTATTCACTGTAATTCCTGTAATAGTCTCATTTTCTCGGACTGCAATAGCCAGAATTTCAACACACAGAATAAAGAGATACGGGAGAGAGGACATCCTTGGCGGACGCCTCTCGAAAGGAAAAAGGCCTCTGAGGTCCAGCCATTATTGATAATGCAGCTCTGAGTATCTGTATATAATACTTTTATCCACTGTTGAATGGATGGACCAAAGTTGAAAGATTCTAAGCAATTCTGAATAAATTTCCATTCCAAACGGTCAAATGCTTTTTCAAAATCTACAAGTATTAAGAGGGCTGCTATGTTATTGTCATCAGCAAATTCCATCAAGTTCATTATCCTGTTTATGTTTTTACCAATATATCTATTTTCCAAAAAGCCTGTCTGGTCATCATGGACCAGTTTTGGAAGTACCTTTTTCGAGCGAAAGGCTATACATTTTGCAGCTAATTTGTAGTCCTGATTCAAAAGGGAGATAGGTCTCAGGTTTTTCAGCAATAGAATGTCTTTTTCTTTTTTCGGTAAAAGTGAAGTAATTCCATGTCGCTGTGTTACAGATATATTTCGAGCTGCATGTTTCATGGTTTCTGAACGAATGTTTAATTTTAACATTTCCCATTTTAATATTGGATCCTCTTCTTCTGTGACTTGTGTTGCACTTTCAAAAAGACTGTTTACCATATTGACATACTCAATCTCCTTCAAAAGAGAGCAGTTAATTTTCCAATAGCCTGGGCCTCTTGGCTGTGTATTAATCTTGATTTTTAAAGTAATTGCTGAATGATCAGATTTTTACCCTAGAATTATGTCTGCTTCTTCAATACAGCCCAGTAAACCAAAAGATATGAGAAAAAAGTTTAAGAGACTCTGTATAAAAGTGGGATTTTTCCTCCTCCACGTATATTTCAAATTATCAGGATTCCTTTGTCTCCAGATATCTACAAGATCTGTATCCTCCATCCAGTCCAAGATAATTTTTTTATTTCTAAATTGCGTGACTGACTTACTTCCAAATTTATCTTTATCAGTGTCCAAAATGAAATTAAAATCTCCATCAATTCTGGGGTCATTTGGAAGTGATTCAATTTGTTCCATAAATTCTTCATAAAATGCAGGTTTATCTTCATTATATCCATACATATATTTGCTAAAGTTATTCTTTGCTGATGAATGGTTATGTCCAAAATTAAATACCTCCCGGTATTGTCCTTTATGATGTTATGAATTTGGTAATCAATATCATTTTTAAACAGGATGCAAACACCTGGTGCATCTGACTGGCCATGACAAATATATATTAAAACCCCATTCGGCATACCACTGCTTCTCAAACTCTTCAGTACAATGTGTTTCTTGAAGCATACAAATAGAATATTTTTTCTTATGAAACCATCTAAATATTTCTCTTTTTTTTGACAATCCCGGATCCCCCGAACATTGAAAGAAATAATTCCTAAATTTTTAGCCATATTCTTTACAGTTTGAAGACATGATTACATACTCAATATTTTGTACCATACCCCATGAGGAAGTTTTGTATGCTATAAAGAGATGGAGTACTACATGTACAGCCAAAGAAAGAAAATACATGGGTTCACTGAGCTTGAGCCCACGTCCCAGGAAACTGCATGTAAAGACGAGAACAGAAAGCATAAAAGCAAAGTGGTGGTCAGGCTCTTTACTGGCCTGTAGGTCCATGTACCTTATACCTTAAGAAAGGTAGTTGCACAAAACGTTTTCCAAATTCACTGTTGAGACAGCACAAGAAAGAAGGAGAGAGACAAAAATTGCGAAGTTACAAAACAAACAACGGCAAACATGAACAGAAACAGAAAAGAAAAAGAAAAAAGGGGGAAAAAACAAACAAAACAAAAAAAGTAAAATATAAAAAAAAAATAAATTAGCCAGGGGCTACAGGTAGCAAGAAGCGGCCTACGACAGTTACAAGCTTGCCTAATTGTACTTGATATCTGGTTAATATTTTCATTGCATTCTTTTGACATAAATACAAAAGACTTCCATTCTTTTCTGACTTGCCCTATAATTCTACTGTTAACATCCAAAGATTATTAGAAAGTCTGGCTGCAATAATCTACAGTTTTTAGACTTGTCTGTTTTGCTACTTAACTTTATCTTTTGGCATCTTTCTGTTTTAATATTCACTATCAGACATTTTAGGCTTACATGTTTTCTGTTAGGTAAACCCCCAGGGGCTACAGGTAGCAAGAAGCGGCCTACGACAGTTGCATGTTTGCCTAATTGTACTTAAAATCCTGTTAAGAAAAATTGTTTTGATAGCATGTTTTTGGCATAAATGCTAATGACTTCCATTCTTTTCTGACATGCCTAAATGCACATTTACTCACTATTAAAAAATTACTCAAAATTGACAGTATTTTCTCAAGTGTCACAAACCTGACACATTAAGTTGACACATTGACTCAGGGTTGGCAGTTAAATAGAGCTTAATTGTTTGAGGAGTAGGTGTCATCATGGAGTTTGTTTTACATCTCTGGTACAGGATGTACATTGTTGCAGTCCTTGTTAGGATTTTCCTTGGTTTGTACAGGTGGTCAAGCTGCAACTGTTTATTTTACAATCACTGGGACTGAATATAATGCCCCAGCTTGTTTCCACTTCAGTTAAACATTGGCGGATGGTTTAACTAGGAAAAGCTGTCCAGCTAGAAAGGGTACATTTTGGTTCAGGGGTAAGTCAAATTGTTCTTATCTGAACCTGTACTATGAAAATTTGGTAATTATGGTTTGTTTGACAGGTATTCTTCTTTGATATGAAGCTCTGCATTTACAAGCAAAACTTCACATATTTAGCTAATTCATCAATTGCCACGTTCATATTTATTCATTATTATGTGGGTTGTCTTTGCTGAATATTTAGCTTAGGCAAGGAGCCGCTACTCAGAGAGACGTGTACGGGTAAAAGGCTCCGAAACACGTTGAGTAGTTACCCGCTGAAGACCCTTTAATTTAATTGGGCTGATACAGCCTATGTCAAAATTTTACAGAGGAACGTGTGCAATATAGACAATAGTAATTCCATATATATACAGGTTAGACAGGGACAGGTTAGCTTATGGAGAGTAAAGAGTTCGAACTGCGGAATAGGATATTGACTACTAGGAAGTGGTTCTGGGCAAAAAGACACAAATACAATTATGTAAAAAAAATAAATAAAAATTAAATAAAATTTTTAAAAAAAGGGAAAAGACAACAACTGGAGGCCAAAATGTTGTTCAGTTGAGAATTTGGTAATATCATCTGCATCCAAACCCCATGTAGACCAATGACCAGAAAAAGTATATCTGCAAAATTTTATCACTTGTTACAATATCTCTCTTATTACACCTGTAGATAGCTGGCATCTGCATTTACACTATATCTACATATGAAGCATCTAATTTCTAAACCTGAACTTTCACAGCCAAAGCGTGAAAATAGCTTATTCTGCCAGTACTTGACTGTTTAGATGTCACTGATATAATCATATCTTGATGAGATTTATAGTGTACTCCCAAACCAAGTATGCACATACAAGTGCAACACATGTAATAATATAATCTGTATCATTCTATGCATCTACAGCCAAAACCCCATGGGGGCCAAATTAAACCATGAAGGAAGTATAACTATAATTGCCACTTGAAACAAAACCTCTCCATATCGCATACTATATAGGTCTGGTCTGGACTTACACTATATCTACATATAATGCATACAATTTCAAACCTGCACTTTCACTTTGAGACTATGAAATAGCAGTATCTGCCAGTACTTGACTATGCAGACGTCACTAGTATAGTCTCATCTTGATGAGACTACAATGCCCTCCCAGACCAAATATGCACATGCATGTACAACACATGTAAAAAAGTAGGCTGTATCATTCTGTTCATGTATATCACGGTTGTGTAGTGAAAGGTTATCTTGATGCATATTGTTAACAGAACATGTTCATAAAATTAGACATCTAATACATACATGCAACTTCCTTACTCTAAAATAAAGGGAGTTCAGTTTGTTACACACGATGTTTACCAAAAAATATGTACTCATGTCATCAATATGGTCCTGTATTCATTTTAGACCATGAATTTAGTAAATTAGTATTGTAAGGCAAATTCAATAACTAATATAAAGTCTCTAACTATTCCCCTTACCTTAGGTATAGCAGCAGATAAAACAACATACATAATATTCAATAAGCAGATATGCACTCCTGTCCTCAAGGTGATCTCATTTTAGACCAGGAATTCAATACTTTGGTAATATAAAGCAGATTCAGTAAATAATACAATCCAACTGTTTTCCTAGCTTTGAATGGGCAGCAGGTAACGAAATACAAACCATATTCACCAGCAAATTATGCACTTAACACAATTTATTTTAAAAACAGAAAATCCATTTTTCTGTTTTTTGGCTTAATTTACGGAAATTGGGAACCTGTTGCTGCGAATTCAGGATCCTGATACCTGTTAATTCTACAAATCTACATTTTGTATGAGTGGAACCACTCATTCTGTACAAAACCTTGGAAGAAAGGTCCCAACTGAGTGGAACCATTCACTTTGGACCTGCTGCACAATGCCATCGATGAGTGGGGCTACTCATTCGGTACAAAATATCCAAAATGAGGCCCAAATGAGGGGAACCACTCACTGAGACTAGCTGCATCAAGGCTTTGGTGAGTGGAAACACTCGGCTACCTGGCACAAGAAATTCGAAGCGGGGCCCACACGAGGGAAAACACTCATCTGGGCCTTGTGTGGCTGCATGAAAGCTTAAGGTGACCGGTGAGTGGAGACACTCAGTTGATCCCGAATCATGTCAAAAAGAGGGAAAATACTCACTTGAAAGTCCAGAGCTGTTTGTTTTAATCCTATTTGAGTGAAACCACTCATACTTTTGAAGATGCCGTGAATAATTGAGGAAATGAATAAAGTGATATTCTAAAAGATTTTTTTTTTTTTTTTTTTTTTTTTTATGTTGAACGTATGACTGATACCTCTCATACAAAAACAGAGTTCGTATTTTGAGCCCTGGATTTTGAGTTTTAGAAGCGTTCGTCGTAAGCATATCATCAGTTGGTGGGTCTGGACAATGGGGTCCCGGTAATGCAAAACTTTAAAACACCCATTCCGGTATATTGCAAGTTCATCAAATCATGGCGCTGGAAAGGGATGGAGGGACAACTTGGGACAGTTCTCGAGTTACATCAAAATCACCGCCACTGATTCAGATTGGATTTTCATGCCTCGCTGGCCCTGTGATGTTCAATACACACATTCATTGCTGATAGTGAGACGCATGTATCGTCCTGTGACCTTCTTTGGCCCGTAGTCTATGCAGGCATAGTCATCTTCTGCGTCGTGGTAGGGTCCATTAGAACCCATGAAAAAATGCCTGAACATTTATGCCAAAGTTGTATACTTTCATGAGTGAATGTTTACTTTCTTACATGGCCCGACACATGGATAACTACAGTACACGCCAAATCTTTCTTCCGTGTGATACACAAGTTTGTTTGGGAATCCTCGACACAGGGCAAACTATACAGGGGCGGATGCAGGATTTCCGGAAAGGGGGATCAGTGACTTAAACAGAGCACAAAACGCGAGTGTGAAAGTGACAAAGACCACAGCGGGGTGGAGGGGGGGGGGGGATTAAAAAAATAGATGCTCTGAGATGCATTTTCCTGGCATTTGAGACTGTATTTTATTTAATAGGATAATTTGATTTCTCTGAGACACAAAATTCACTACATTTGGCCTCTCTGCTGCTGGGAGGGGTGGATAAGCATACACATTTCACTTCATGGCATTTGTTATACGTAATGATAATAGTTCTTACCTTTTGTCCATCCATAGTTTCTTGGGACCTTATCTGTTCAAGTTTTGGCTTCTTTATAAGAAAACGATCCATATTTATTGCAAATACCAATTATATTAAGCCCAACATTAAAGCAAGCAAACATGTCACTGTGTGGATTAGATCATTACGTGTCAAAGTTAGGTCATGACTCCATTCACATGCATCATTCACAAGAGCAAGCACCGGTGGCCGCAGGGAGTATCTGGGCCGAATGACACTAACTGACACTTGCATTTAAACTTTGACCAAGCCCAGGACACTGGCCTGGAAGTCAAGTGCTGCACCCATCTCCACATCTGGAAGTCGTTTCACATGCAACTGCCTCTCTGGGTTACCTCTGCAGCACTTTCAAAGTGGTTGTATTGAAACATGCTGTATGCTGGGTTGTACGATTTCCTGATCTCAGTTTGCAACTAAAACTGAATATGTAAGCCTATGTACTTCTTTCTGGTATTGTTAATGAGTCCCACGTCGTTTATCGTCTCTGTCTCCCTTTTCTCTTTTTTTTTTTTTTGACCCCCCTTTTGGGGCGGGGGGGGGGGGGTGTCCAGGACCAGTCTGACTCCCCTCTAAATTTGCCCCTAATATAGACTTTTGATCGCCAAAAATTCTTACATAATTGCCTTTGTCTCCTGGTGTTTAAAATATGCTTTTCAGCAAAATTGCCCTGAATTGGGTCAAACTCATCATGTTCTTTCAATTCAAAAACTGTTGGAAAGCCCTTGTCAGAAGACGAGAACACATGAAAGCCCTTTCTTTACTACGCAAAGTCTGTGGTGTACGAAAGTGTCATTAAAAACGTAGCAAAGTGCATGTATTTAACCTCTGTCAAATACGACTGCACAGGACCAGTATTCCCATATTTTCCATTCAAGACTACAGTCCATTTGGGCTCCAATTGGCCCCCCTACTCAGGTTTGTGTCCAGCTTATTATGTGTGATACGTAAAGTCATAATCTCTGCACCCTTCATGAGGTTTCTTTCACCCATACCCCGCAATAAAAAAATTCAAATGATCTGGGGGTTTTGTTTGTTTTTGTTTTTGTTTTTGTTTTTTTTTGTTTTTTTGTTTTTTTGTTTGTTTTTGTTTTGTTTTTTTTTTTCATAAAAACTACTTAACAGGTTCCGCAGTGGGATGCAGGAAAACACCCAAGACATATCTGTATTCAAAGTGTCTGTGTCAACACACTCTTTCTTTCTTTCTTTCTTTCTTTCTTTCTTTCTTTCTTTCTTTCTTTCTTTCTTTCTTTCTTTCTTTCTTTCTTTCTTTCTTTCTTTCTTTCTTTCTTTCTTTCTTTCTTTCTTTCTCTCTCTCTCTCTCCCTCCCTCCCTCCCACCCTCTCTCTCTCTCTCTCTCTCTCTCTCTCTCTCTCTCTCTCTCTCTCTCTCTCTCTCTTTACCAGTGAATTTGTCCATCACTTTTCTCTGACACTATTTCTGTTTTACATAGAAACTCCAAACTTGGCAGGATTGTACTTTCATACAAGGAGTTTGACCTTTTTATTCACAGGATGAAGATGTTTAAAATTATGCAAATAAGGGGCATTTGAAATTTTAAATCTTGAATATCTTCAAAAGTATGATAGATAGCGATGTCATTCCAACTTCTTTACCATTGCGCATATCTTGAATGTAAAACAAAAATTGTAGCAATTTAAATTATGCTAATTAGCAGAATTTTAAATTTTCAAACTTAAATATCTTCAGAACTTTTATAGATAGAGATGTCATTTCAACTTCTGTTAGGGGGTTGCTGAGCATTGCGCATGTAATTAATTAAAAACAAAAGTTGTAGCAATTTAAAGTATGCTAAGTAGCACCATTAGAAATTTTCAATCGGGAATAACTTCAAAGCTATAATACTAATAGATACAGATGCCATTACAACTTCTACTCCTGTGTTATGGAATAGTTGTACAATGCCATACCAATATGCTTTGAAGACACACACACTGATTTGCTATGCAGCAAATCATCTTTTCTAGTTTTGGACATTTTTATCCAGTCCACAGATATAAATGAGAAATACTGACTATATGGCTGTAGCCAATTTTTTAAACATTTACCCAGGATAAACAATTGAGAACAAACCAGCAAAACGTTTTGGCTATGAAGTATGGCGCTCATCAGGAAGTGTTATAACCTGGGTCAAAATGTGAAGCATGACAGTTTATAAAATGTTTGCCACCATGTGATCAAATCAGCTGGCCACGCAACCTCCACGGTTGGGTTGGGGGTTAATGACAAAAGGACCCCCCCCCCGTGAGATAATAATTCCTGATGCATGATTCTTGAATTCATTCCCCACCTCCAGCCCATACAATAAATCACAAAAATGTGTATTCGCATTGTGATATGTGTCAGATAGAAGAAATAAGCAGTTATCAGGCAATTTTAAGTTATTTCCAATTCAACTCTATCTGGCATTGGTATACAATAGTCCCTCTATAGCTATCACCAGACAGAAATGATTACCTACCACTTCAACAAAAAGGGGACATATGGTCCATCGTGACAGGTCAATTAGCATGGAAAGCAAAAGACTTCGAAATTTCTAAGACAGGTCTCTCATGAGAGGGTGATCCCACACATCAGACAGAGGTCTTGTGACAGGGGCTAGTGTAAACTGGACACGGGCAGAACATTTTCAAACCATAAAGGAATTCTTACATGCAATGAATTAACAGGAGCGCTGTCTGGATGCCGACATGTGCATACGACCTCCCGGGTCACTCCATCCTCACATTGAGTATGGAGATCAGACACCCTACACACCCTCCTGGGACCACTGCTTATTACTTGATCACTAAACAGTATAACACTGCTTACATGGACAGCTGGAATATGTTATGACTGACTAAGATGCAACCAGACCCAGTGTAGGAATGCACCAAAACCACTGGCTATATTTATATCACAGTGACACAGAAGAGGACGTTTCTCTGTGATCCTGCTCAAAGGACTAAAAAAACCACAGGTACCCACCAAATCTGAAACAAAAACACATAACTTCAACAGAAGTACATGTTTTTGCATGTGCGAAAGAATAAGTTAAAAACAAACATGTGTAGTACCTAATATACAGTTTATATCCCAGGGTATTCATTTAGTATCTCAATTGTGGAGTGATACCACTATGACAGGAACAAGATGCAGGAGCCAACTAGAAAAGAAGATTTGCTTCAAAGCAAATCTGTCTGTATGCCTTCAAAAGCTGTAAATAATAATTCCTACAACTTTTGTCCTGTGGTACTTCAAATTCCATTAAGCTGATGGCTGGATGAAAATTTCAAGGTACAAATGACCTTGACATTTAAAGGTCATATGTAAATTACAAAAGTATACAGTGTTACAATGCCTACAATTTAAGCCCAACATGAACCAAATCATAGAGAAGTTGACCAAGTTTAGCACAGCAAGATGAAACTTTCAAAGGTCCAAATGGCATTGACCTTTGACCTTTACAGGTTACCTGTTATCACAAAAACATGCAGTTTTGTAATATCTACAAGTTGAGCGCAACATGATTAAAATTGGATGAAAATTGACCAAGTCATGGTTGTTGTGACTTCCAAAGATCAAAGGTCAAGGTTAGCTGGACCTTTGATCCTTGCAAGTCACAACAACTAAAATTTGCAGTATTACAATAGCTACAATTTGAGTCCAACATGATTTAATTTGGATACAAATGGAGTTATGGCTACATGAGAATTTCCAAGGTCCAAATGATCTTGATGTTTGAACCATATAGGTCACTTGTAAGTCACAAAAATGTGTAGTGTTACATTAGCTACAATTTGAGCCCAACATGATCAAAATCGGATATACATGGACTGAGTTATGGCTACATGAAAATTTGAAAGGTCCAATTGACATTGACCTTTGACCTTTGGAGTTTATTTGTAAACTACAAAAATATGCAGTGTTGCAATACCTACAATTGGGGTCCAACATGGTTAAAATTGGTTGAAAATTATGGCTAGATGAAAATTTTAAAGGTCCAAATGACCTTGATATTTTACCTTTACAGGTTGCATGTAAATTACAAAAATGTGCAGTGGTACAAACTTATTTATTGAGTTAGGATTGGTTTTCTGTACCTATAATAATTTTGGAGATATTCAAGATTTAAATCTTCAAATGACCCTAATTTACATATTTTCAAAACCGTTTGAATTTTTTTTTACAAAAACTCAATACTTCATGTATGGAAGTATAATTATGCTAAGTTTGGAGTTTCTACGTACAACGGTTTTCAAATGAAATGTCTGACAAATTTGCCTGGAAAGAAAGAAAGAAAGAAAGAAATAAAGAAAGAAAGAAAGAAAGAAAGAAAGAAAGAAAGAAAGAAATAAAGAAAGAAAGAAAGAAAGAAAGAAAGAAAGAAAGAAAGAAAGAAAGAAAGAAAGAAAGAAAGAAAGAAAGAAAGAAAGAAAGAAAGAAAGAAAAAGAAAAACAATATGTCTGTGTTGGCACACAGACATAAATAGGACAGATAACAGACCTTGGATGCATAATACAGTCGACTTGGTTCATACACTGTCTAGAAACACTTGGAAGTTCCATGAAAAAAAAAATGGACTTTGAAGGTCTGAAATTCACGGCTCGTCTTTTGAATCTTTGGAAAATCCCAAATTATCCTATTGCAAAAGTTTTAAAATCGACTTCATTTTATTATTTTTCCTCGTTATGCCCCTTTCCTAATGGAGGAGGGGCATACAGAAATCGCTTATTTCATCCATCCGCGTGTCCATGCGTCCCTGTCCGTCCATCCATCCGCAATTGTGTCCGGTGTATAATTCGCTTATACCTCAACTTAAATTGATGAAACTTTAAACATAGGTGAATCCTGACATAAGGGTGCATCATGTACCAAAATTATGTCGCTAGGTCAAGTATCTGGGTCACAGTGACAGATTCTTGTAAAATCGTGTCCAGATTATATATAACTCCTTTACTTTATGTGACTTAGATTAATGAAACTTTACACAGATGTATCTACACGTAAAGGTGTGTCATGTACCGAAAGTAGGTCACCAGATAAAGTATCTGGAACACGGTGACAAAATCACGTAAAACTATATAACACTTCATGGCGGAGCTGTAATTCTGCTCTTGTAGTTAGATTGCTAAACCTTTACACACAGGTGCAACTACACAAAAGAGTGTGTCATGAACCAAAAATAGGTCGCTAGATCAAGTATCTGGATCACGGTGTCATATCCTTGTAAAATCGTGCCAAAGCTATTATTCTTTTATTATTTAACTAAGTTTCATGAAACTTCACAAACACACACACACACACACTCACATTATCTTGACAAAAAAGTGTGTCATGAAGCAATATTAGGTCACTAGGTCAAGTATCTGGGTATCATCTATGTGTGTCAGGGCTACAATTTGCTTGTCCTTCAACTTATAATAATGAAACTTTACACACACTGCATCTGAATACAAGGGTGTGTGATGTACCAAAAGTAGGTCAATAAGTCAAGTATCTGGATCACAGTGACAAATTTTTGTAAAATCGTATCAGGGCTATAAATCCTTTACTATCTAACTTAAATTCATGAAACTTCACACATACATGTTTCTTTACCTGAAAGTGTGTCATGAAACAATTGTAGGTCAGTAGGTCAAGTATCTGGGTCATGGCGATACATTATGCAAAACTACATTACACTTCCAGGGTGATAATTCAGTTATCCTTTGACTGAGAATCATGAAACTTGACACACATGTGTATTTGGACACAAGAGTGTGTCATACCTAAAAGTAGGTCAGTATGTCAAGTATCTGGGTCACAGTGATAGCCTATTTTATTGATTACAGTCATTCTAAAACGAGACCTGTAATTAACAAGGTTATAAAGGAAGCGAGGGGGCATGGATCTAGCAATCCCTGGTTGCCTTTTAATTATATTCATATACGATGTTCTGCTGGTTTGCACATAACCTATTTACTAAAGTTGATAATCCTGAGCAAAATAATCAACTAAAGATTAAAATGATGGACTCATGAAATTAAGACTCGGACTTCTGCAAAAAAATTTTAAACTTCAGACGTAGCCTTCGGTTGTAGGATTATAGATTAAAAAAGAAATAAAAGACATAGCAGCAGTTTTACCTGCCCCGCCCCCCCCCCCCCCCCCGCTTATCAGCTATATTGCACAGACTGGACTATGAATCACATCCTTCATCTCCATGCATATGTGTTGTATTGCATATTGGTATATTTTAATCATAAACTTTACATTTCATGCACAAGAATATGGAATTAAAACAAAAACAAAACAAAAAAACAAAAAACCAACAAAAAAACCAAAACAAAACAAAACAAAACAAAAAACAAACATTCTGCAGGGCCGCGAATGACGTGCAACTTGAATTCATATGATGACAAGGGTTCGCAGTATTGTAAACATAATTTGGTAGTAACAGCATAGATTCAATTGTTGTTTGCTAACTCTCCTGTCAAAACACACTTATGAATAAAAACTAAGTGTGAAAAGAGAGGATTGCGAAATGGTGTATTGTCTTATGCATTGGGAGGTTTTAATTGAATGGATTTAGTATTTCGTGACTGTACATGTACATATTTATAATCTCATAAAGAAATGGTACAATGGATTAGAACGAAGTTTGCCGTTTCAATTTTGACGAGCAACCAGCTTCATTTTTGTGAAACTGAAATATTAAAAACTCAACTTGGAAAATCAACACTGTCAGTAGGACTTTTACTAGATTTTGTGTTAAATTAGAGTATCCGAGGTAAAATGTTCCTCATATTCATGATCGTGTAAGGACACATGTTACAACGCATCAAATAAACATTTAACTGGGAGTGGTTTTAATGTGGAACACTGATCTACAGTCTGTCTTAACTCTTAAAGAGACCCATGACACTAGATATCCCTTAATGTACAACAATTTCAACATTACATTTTATGTTATTCCACATGACCATACAAACTTCCACATAGACGTGGGTGGATTTTCTTTGAACGTCACAAAATTTTCTTCCTAATGACCACTTAAAATACTGGTTATTTAACGAAACTTTATTTTTCTAAAGAACTAATAATTGTGCAATGATGAACCACTAACCTCACAGGAGGTTAGTGGTTCATCATACACAAGCTTTAGAATACAACGTTTATGATTTATCCAAATTACATAACTTGACAGAGCCAAACCAAACGAACATTCTTTACAGTCTACATTATCTCTGACTTTTCAGGCTCCCTCCTATTATCAAATTTTGGTCATGTAGCCCGTAAGCCCCCCCCCCCCCCCCATACACACACAAAAGGGGGGGGGGCTTTTTGGAAAAGGTAAATCACATAGTTACGGCAGGGAAGTGCCAGAGAGGCATTTCCCTGGTTACAGCTAGTAGTTTGTATGACTTTTTTTTGGGGGGGGGGATCTCAATGTTAATGGTAAAAGTGTTGGTTCTCTTTTAATTTTAAGACAATGCTCAATGCAAAAGATCAGAACTGATAATTTAACGAATGCATTTTTATTAAATGAAATACACTAAAATCTTTATACCCATTACAAAATGTAAAACTGATTCAACACTTCAGTTTCTCTCTCTACCCTCCTTGGTTACAGACTGTCTGAATGGACAATGATAGGAATACATTTTGATTCTCATTTTGTCCAAATGTAAATTGAAATCTAAGATTTGTATTTTCTCAGCGTAAGCACTACATGTATTTTAATTGACAACAGTCAACATCGCATGAAAGATAAAAGAATGAAACATACATGTTTGCACATATGCAGTGACAAAATCTAAAATATGTGCAATTCGTAATGTATATGAGCGGCCGGCTAGTCAGTATCAGACAAAGGTTGCCATCACTGGCTTAAAATTTTGACAATTCATTCTTTATGGCTGAAGATTGAGGGGTTAATATCGAAATTGGTGGTATAAATGTTTTGATATTGTCAAAAATAAAGAAAATGTAGCTTTGTCTACAGCCCAAAATTTGACCAGGCTGACATAAACCAAAAAATCTCAGACAACACATCGCAACGTGTGTAAATACTTCTCTGAATGCGTGCTTGGTATAAAAAGTAGCCCACCATGTTATATGAGTGTGAAGAGGCCCAACCAGTGAGTATAGAATTGTAAGTGGCAAAATGAACAAATGAAGATCAATGAAAATTTCCATTTGATACATTGAAAATTTGATGTTTAGTTTGCACGCAAATGATAAAACATACTTAATGGTGCAAAGTAATTTCAATCTGATGAAGATCCCAATTTGAAATTATTGGTGTTTTTATCACTATGTGAATTCAAGAATAAACTACAGCAATATATTGGGCGTTGGGGGATGGAGGGTAAGGATATAGTGTATTTCTGCACTGCGGCACTGGGGCATATTCTTTTTTGAGTACCAACATCATACTGGAGGCCTCTAATTTTCCCTACTGACCAGTATTTCGGAATATTTTTATTTTCTGTACTCTGTATTGGGGGGAAAAATTTACTCTACCAGCACAATGGGACCCCACCTACCTTACCCCCAAATACTAAATCTTCATGCATTAACAGCATCCGAGCAACAAAAACTCTTAGTGCATCAGCTAAATTAGGCTATTTGCTTTGGTAGCATTATTATTCTTGTTACAATTCATTTCAAATGGCACAGAACACACATACATGCATGTATGTTAGTATTTGTGAAAATATTCCGTGACAGATAGATAAAACTTACTTTCATGATGCAGCACATATCCTCTTCTAACTGCGTGGGATCCCCCTACTCCCCCCCCCTCCCCCCCGCCATCCCACCGCATCCAACCCCATCCAGTTCACATACTCACATGCAGGGTGTCAAGTTGAACCCACGCACTCTCATTGGGTACATAGGCCTACAAGTCTTGAGATTCATCGCAATATGACTTTTGCCAGGGGTTCACATCGTCATTTGTAATGATCGAAACAGTGGACTGGACAAACTATGATTGTTGAGGAAGATGCTCTTTCTGGCAGGGTTTTGTTCTGTGAGTACCCCCTTGCTATCCGCTTGTTTATGCATTC
Organism: Hermodice carunculata; assembly: GCA_964020975.1. Classification (NCBI taxonomy): domain Eukaryota; kingdom Metazoa; phylum Annelida; class Polychaeta; order Eunicida; family Amphinomidae; genus Hermodice; species Hermodice carunculata. The sequence continues at coordinate 64,422,354 of OZ026615.1, read as the reverse complement.
TTGCTCTGAAGTTGGTGTCAGCCAGTGGTACCCAATAGGGTGTCATGTTATCGGCATGGAACCTTGATACATGTGTGTGTGTGTGTGTGTGTGTGTGTGTGTGTGTGCACGCGCGCGCACACATATGGGCATCACATAATGGCAATTTGATCAAGCCAGGTGAAAGTGACACCCGCCCTCATTGCAATCAGTCAGTATCACACCACGAGTCATACGACCAGCCCCGAATTTTCCCCTTCCTCTGCAAAATTCTATCATTGAAACAAGAGCCTACTGCTAATTGAAATGTAGTCCTATCATGGCAATAAAACAGCACACATGTTAGCCGTAACACAAACATACCCGGCTCCCTGACATATTACATATAGATGCGTAACATTTAGTTTCCTAGGTCAGGGGCACACATAAGCTACTTTACTGGGTGACCACAGAACACTGTCCAGTTGTATGTTGTATGCAGAAAAGTTTACATGCATAACCAGCATCTCAGATTTGTAGAAGTTGGACACTGAGAGATCCGACAGATGTTGAACAGAGCTACAGATGAATCAAGTAGATCTATGTTTACATACATTACACACACACACGCACACACCAAAAATGTATGGGGAGAAACCCCATGAACTCTCTGCAATTATAAATATAAATTTTGAGTGCAGACATGAAGTACTATGAAAAATCCTATGAAAAGTGCTTGTGAATGGAGCAAAAATAAGCAACCGTCTGCCTATATTCTTGGTATTGCATTGATCTGAGCCATGTACACACTGTCCATTATGTATAAATGAAAATAGGTTCCGGCTGCTACTCAGTAACAATATGGTGATAGGGAATAGGGGTATTTTAATATCTGGTCCTTGTATGTAAACCAGGCTTTATTATGACATGACCATAATACGATGTTACGATGGATAAAATTTTATTTTGGTTTTAATGTAATCAGCCTCCTGTGTCACAAAGGAGAAAGCTTAAAAAAAAAAACAAACAAACAAAAAAAAACAAAAAACAAAAAAAAAGAAAAAAAAACAACAAAAAAACCCAGGTCCTAATTTCAGGTCTTTTTTTGTCGAGATTTGGTATGGTATGAACATGAACCTCACTTCCCACCCCCAGCCAACTCACACAGAGTTTGAGCACATACATACAGGACTGCTTACTTCTGAAAAAAAAATATCTGACCCCAACTATAAAATATTAAAATACTCTCCGCTAGTTTACATGTCAATTTCAAGTGTTTTTCTATGTCTACGTGGTCAAATTTTGTGCTGTAGATAAAGCTACATTTTCTGCCTTTCTTGTGCAATATCAAAACATTTATACCACCAATTCCCATAATATTATCCTCAATCTTCAGCCATAAACAGTAAAATATCAAAATTTAAGCCAGTGATGGCAACCTTTGTGTGATACTGACTAGCCGACCGCTCATATACATTACCAAGTGCACACACTATCACTGCATATACTGCAAAATGTATTTTTCATTCTTCTATCTTTCATGTAACATTGACTGTTGCCAATTGAGGTATATGTAGTGCTTACACTGAGAATATACAATGTCTGATCTTAGATTTTAATCAACATTTGGAAAAAATGAGAATCATAATGTATTCTTATCATATTGTCCATGCTAACAGTCTGTAACCGTGGAGGGAGGAGAGTGAAACTGAAATATTGAATCAGTTGTTTTAGTCATTTTATGTAATAGATATATACATGTTAACGTAATTCATTAAATAAAAAATGCTTTCGTTAAATTATTCTGAACTTTGTGTGCATTGACTTAAATCGAAATGCAACCAATAAAACACTTTTAACATTGAAATCCTCCAAAAGTCATACAAACTAACAGTGACTATGTGATTAATCTTTTTCAATTACCCCCCCCCTTGTTTTTTTTTCTCGGTTTACGGGCCAAATGACCAAAATTTGAAAACAGGCGGGAGTCCAAAAAAGTCAGAGAGCTGGCTATATCTGAAAAAAGTGTAAATTAACAGGATGTTATATGACTTATCCATGGGTCTATGTACTGATTTAAAAAATGTAGAAAAAATCCCTATTTTAAATTTCATGTTCCGTATTTTTTGCCAATTTTGAAAATAGAAGGGCCCGTAAATTGAAAAAAGAAAAATGATGTGGCCTTGTTTACATATTAAAGAAGGCTATCATTAAAAGCATTGTTTGTGTAGATCATCTTGAAAGGCATCAAATTGTTAACTTGTTATGATGCCCATGCAGGTAATAAGAAATTACTAAAGTGACAAAGTGAAAAACTTTGCATATACTGCATTATACCCCGACATCTCTTACTTTGAATTGTGCCAAATGATAAACAATAAATATGTTACACTGACAAGTTTACATATTGTTTCTGCTGTAAATGCCCTCCTCTTTTGGATCATTTTGTCACTTTCAAAATATGTTTTAGTTTAGGTGGCTTACACTGTATGAATTTAAATACAAGCAGGTGCGAAATTCAAACCAAAATAATATATATTGTATACATTTGTTCCCCAAGGACTGTTATTTGGCATGCATATAATTGTACATACTAATAATACAGTAGAATATGCATTTGAAATCCCCCATAAAGAGACCACTCCCGTATTGCAACCAGCTTTTTAGCTCAGCTGACTTGTCAATAGCTGGGCTTTTCTTATAGTCCTTTGTCCGTCGTCTTTCGTCAACAATCGACCTCTTCTCCAAAACCGTCAGCCAGATTCACTACAAACTTTATGGAAATGTACCTTGGGTGGGTCTCTACCAAGTTTGTTCAATTGGTCATGCTCCAGTGATTTTTGGATATTTTAAATGATTTTTTGGGGTTCTCTTTTGGGTCAAATTTTAAAAAGTCTTCTCTTATTTTTTTGTGATTTTTGTGTGTTATGAATATTTTCGACTTCTTCTCCAGAACCGTCACTCAGATTTAGCTGAAACTATGTGGATATGTTCCTTGGAGAAAGGTCAAACAAAGTTTTTCACTAGGAGGCAATGCTGCGGATTCCTGATTTTTAACGATTTTCTCAATTCGGGCACTCACCGATAAATGCAACTTTGCTATTGATGACTATGCAAGTCAATGGGCATTCGAATGTTTATTCACATTTTTGTCTTCTTCTGCAAAATCGTCAGTAAGATAGACTTCAAACTTGGTGGCAATGTACCTAGGGTCGGTCTCCAGCAGATTTGTTCAAATAGTCATGCTCTATTGCTTTTTGGAATTTTTTTAATGATTTTTTTTGGGGGGGGGGGTGGCAAATCTTAAAAAATCTTCTTCTCTGAAACCGCTCACAAAGTTGCTTTGATATCAGGAAGGAACACTCCTAGGGACTCCTCGTTCTGAATTTATTCACCAGGTAGCCCTGCGATTTTTTTGCTATTTTTTATGATTTTTTGTTTTTTAATGTGTTATTGCCATTTCCGAGTTTTTCTGCAGAACCGTTACTCACATTGAGCTGAAACTTGGTGGATATGTTCCTTGTGGAAGGGTCAAAGAAAGTTGTTCATTAGGGGGCACTGCTGTGGATTCCTGATTTTTTCAATTTAGGTAATTATAGATAAATGCACCTTTCCTATTGATTACTATGTAAGTCACAGGGCTTTCTAGATCTAATGCTAATTTACATTTTGGAACCATCAACCAGATTCACTTAAAACTTTGCAGCCATTTACCTTTGGTGGATCGCTGCCAAGTTTGTCCAAGTGGTCACGCTCCAGCGATTTTTTATTTTAGTTTTGATTTTTTTTATAAATTTGTTTTTTTTTTGACAAATCCTTAAAAAAATCTTCTCCGAAACTACTCACCCAATTGCTTCGATATCACACAGGAACACTTCTGGGGACTCTTAGTTCTTAATTTTTGCAATTGATAGTGCTGTATCTAAAACAAAATAATGATTTATTGACTGTTTTCGTTATTTTCAACTTTTTCTCCAGAACCGTCCCTGAGATTCAGCTGAAACTTGTGTGAATATGTTCCTTGTAAAAAGAACAAACAAACTGGTCCACCAGGTGGCATTGCTGTGAATTTTTCATTTTTAGTGACTTTTTTTCAATTCGCATATTTGTTTGCAATGCACCTTTCCTATTGGTTATTATGTTGAACTTGGTAGGGATGTACCTTTGATAAGTGTCTCCCTATTTTGTCTTATCCCAAGTTTACAAAAACACAAGTGTGATGAATCTCTACATCAGCTGAGCATGGGCTGTTCACACAGTCCTCTTATTATAATCACACTACTGTTTAGATTTACAGTCTGTATGACCTAACGAGACCCTTGAAATGAACTTTTTTTGCCATATTATTCTCAATAACTTCAATGTGAGTTGCTCCTGCTATTGCCTTTGACGACAGCCCAATACTTGTGACTTTTTGTTGGACCAAGAAAAACTTCATAAAAACTACTGAAAATATTCAAAAATCAGTTTTGAATTTAATCATCAAAACATAAAACTAGCATACTTCAAAATAAACCTAATGGTAATGATTCATAAACTAACATCAATTCATGTGTGAGATCATTGGTTCATCATTGCGCAATAATTAGCTTTTAGAAAAATAAAGTTTCGTAAAATAACCAGTGTTTTTAGTTGGCGCGAGGAAGAAAATTTCGTTATGTTAAAAAAAAAAGAAGCTCACATTGATGTGAAAGTATGTATGGTCATATAGGATAACATGAACATGTGATATTGAAATTTTTGTACATAATATGATCTGTAGGGTCATAGGTCTCTTAACGAGTTAAGACAGACTGTAGTTCAGTTTTCTACATTAAAACCACTCTGATAGTTAAATCTTTATCTGGTGCGTTATAACATTCATCCTTACATGATCATTTATATGGTGAACATTTTACCTTGGATACTTTAATTTCAATCAATTGAAAAGTCCTTCTGATAGTGTTGGTTTTCCAAGTTGAGTTGTTAATATCCCCGTTTCACAAATATGAAACTGTTTTTTTTCTCAAAATTTTAAATGTAATCAAACAGACAAGCCTGAATATATTTTTAGGCACACTTGCATCTAATCCATGGTGCCATTTATTATGAGATGATAAACATGTCCCGCCAAGAAATACTAAATCCTTTTAATTAAAATCTCCCCATGCATAAGACAGTACACTGTACACAATTCCGCCATTCTCTCGTTTTTACATTTAATATTTTATTCATACGTGTGTTTCGACCCGGGAGTCAGCAAACAACAATTGAATCTATGCTGTGAGTGACAAATTATGTCTACACTCCTACGAACCCTTTTCATCATATGAATTCAAGTTGCATGTCACTAACGGCTGTGCAGAATGTATGTATATTTTAATTCCACATTCTTGTTCATGAAATATATGTTTATCATTACAATGTACCAACATGCAATACAACACATATGCATGGAGATGAAGGATGCGATTCAAAGTCCAATGTGTGCAATATAGCCCATGGGGAACTGGTGCAGGCAAAGCTGCTGCTATGTCTTTTATTTTATTTTTTAACGCATGATCCTACAAACGAAGGCTACATCTGAAGTCAAAAGAATTTATCATAAGCCAAGGCTTAATTCCATGAATCCATCATTTAAATCTTTATTTGATTATTTTGCTCAATATAATAATATTAACTTTAGTGGACAGATTATGTGCAAAGCAGCAGAACATCGCATATAAATATAAAAAGTAACAAGAGGTTTGTGTAAACAGTCCATACTCAGCTAACCTAAAGATTCATCCCACTGGCAGCTCTGTGAACTTGGGATAGGATCAAGGTCACCCATGTATTGAGTACGTCTGATCTTTATGGAAGAACACTAACATGTGCAACATCAAGGTTCCAGTTCAAGTACTCTTAAGTTACAGTGAAGAGTAAAACTCATGTATGTTGCACTGTGCTCCTAGAAACGAGGTCAAGGTCACTCCTGTACTGTCTAAGCGTGACCTTCATAGAGAAACATTAACATATGCAACATCAAGTTCCTAACTGAAAACAGATGTCAAGTTATCGAGTGAACGATAACTTTCATGTCAGTTGTCTTGTCACCTTGGGAATGAGGTCAAGGTCCAAAAATCATTGGAGCATGATCACTCACACAAAATATGTAGCCACTTATGAAAGGTACATCTTAACCAATTTTGGCACAAATGTGGCCAAAAATTATAAGTTATAAACATTACAAGAAATTTCCATGTAAAACTTTTTAAAAGATTTTCCGAAAAAAAATAACCATTCAAAGAAACTTGGTGGGGACCCAACTGAGATACATTGCCACCAAGTTTAAGGCCAGTCTGACAGACGGTTTCTTCAGAGAAGTCCAAAGTGTCTATTAGCATTCGAATGCCCATCGACTTACATAGAAGTAAACAGGAAAGGTTCATTTACCAATAAGCACCGAATTAAAAAAAAAATAAAAATCAGGAATCCATAGCTGTACCACGTAGTGAACAATTTGTTTGACTCTTCCACAAAGAACATATCCACCAAGTTTCAGCTTAACCTGATTGACGGTTCTGGAGAATAATCCGCAAATAGCAAAAACACAAAAAAAGCAAAAAAAAAATAGGAGAAAATAGCAGCGCCATCAGAGTCCCTTGGAGCGTTCCTGTGTCATATCAAAGCAATTGAGTGAGCAGTTTCCGAGAAGAAGATTTTTTAAAATTTGCCCCCAAAAAGAACAAAAAAATGCATGAAAAGTAAAAATTACCAATGGAGTGAGACTTTTTAAACCATATTCGTAGCGACTGACCCAAGGTAGATCCTCACAAATTTTGAAGTCAATCTGGTTGAAAGTTTCAGAAAAGAAGCAAAAAATGTGAACTAGAAAAAAATTGCTTCACAGCAAATCTGGGAGCCTTCAAAATGAGAATAGTTTGAAATGTTGCACGTTGCTATTGTTCTAAATAATCTAAATTTTGTGTATTAGCCTAATGTGCTTAATTTTAAATGTTACAACTTTTGTTCCTTGTTCATTGGATGTGGCCATGTCTCAATCTTATAAACTGATTTGAAAGACACCAATATCTATAACAGTTTCAAAGCTATTCAGCATTTTACTTTTATGTATTTGCCTAACTTGCATCAATTAGAATTGTGCAATTTTTGATCATGGTTCATTGTGTGTGGCTATGTCAAAAGCCTATGGATTGAAATTGGAATGGCACCTCTGTCCATAATATTTTTGAAGCTATTCATGATTTAAATCCTGCAAAATCACCTAATTTGCATAAATTAGAATCCTACAACTTTGGTTCATGGTTCATTGGATGCGGCTTTGCCACAAACTTTTAGATTGAAGTTGGAATGGCATCTATATGTGTAACAGTTTTAGATATATTCAACTTTTTTCAGTGCCTCTAATTAACATACTTTCAAATTCTGCAACTTTCATTTACTGTCCATTTTATTGGCAGGTGTCTCAAATCTGTACATGCACATTGAAATTTTGAGCCTATCTGCAATAGCTTGGGTGATATGGAGCTTTTAAAATTTTAATTGCCCTTCATTTGCATAATTTCAAATATCATGACTATTCCCGACCAGGTGCACAATTTCACAGGTAGGTCAGTCACAGTGGCAACTTTGGTGGTTCGGGGGAATAATAGTGCTTAAGAAAACTTCGATGCCATGGAAAGAAAGAAATTTTAGAACCTGAGGAAATACAATAAGTCTGGGTTCGCACCCAGACATAAATAAGAAAGAAAGAGAGAGAGAGAGAGAGAGAGAGAGAGAGAGAGAGAGAGAGAGAGAGAGAGAGAGAGAGAAAATTCTTGGAAAAACAAAATGTCTCGGTTGTCACCCGGCCATTATTAGCATTAGAATGCCCAGTGCCTTACAAGGTAATCAATAGGAAAGGTGCATTTACCTTGAAGTGCCCAAATTAAAAAAAAAAAAAGTTAAAAATCAGGAATCCACAGCAGTGCCACCTAGTGAACAGTTTTGTTTGCCCTTTCCACAAGCACATATCCTCCAACTTTCAGCTTAATGTGAGTGATGGTTGTGGAGAAGTCAAAAATAGCAAAAAAACACACACACACACATACACACACAAAACAGAAATAATTGTAGCACCACGTGGTGAACAACTAAGGGTCACTAGGAGTGCCCCTGTGTGATATCAAAGCAATTGTGTGAGCGGTTTCAGAGAAATTTTTCAAAGATTTGTCCCCCCCCCCCCAAAAAAAAGAAAAATTCAAAAATCACTGGAGCGTGACTATTTCAACAAACTTGGTGAAGACCTACCCAAGGTACATCCCACCAAATTTGAAATTTCATGGCTGACAGTTACAGAGAAGAAGCCGAAAATTCAATTGTGGACGGACGGATGACAGACAAAGGACCATCTTATCAGCTCAGAATTTCTTTATGGCTTGAAAACAAACACACAAACACAAGTGCCCCCCCCCCCCCCCAGCCAGCTGGAATAAAATGAATTCACAGGCCACTCATAAATTGGTAGGGTGATTAGGGTCAGTCTTGCACAGAATGGGTAGCCAAATGGGATGCTGGAACCAGCGAAGGCCCCCAGCAGAATATACAGAATCAGTGACCCAGGCTGTTTTATCAAAGGATTGCTGTACAAATGCTCCTCTATCTGCCCCACCCCCTCCCCTCTCAACCCACTTCTTTGCCCAGGTTGGCCTGACAAGGCACTTGTTATAAAGCGAAATAGGGCTACAGCAGCCTTAGTAACTTTTGACCAGTGGTTGCTCTCATTATCAATCCTCTCGGGCTCACACGGGCAGGAAGTGTGTGTGTGTTGTGTGTGTGTGTGTATGGGGGCGGGGGGGGGGGGGAGATGCCAGGCTAAGGGGAACCACAAGTATTTCACTATCCTTTCTACGCATCTTAAAAGTGATATGTATACCGATTGATATATATTTAAGTTAACGTTTCAAAATCAAATATTGAGAAAAGCTAGCTGGGGAGGGGGATGGGCACTTGTGTTTTTCTTTATCACATAAAGTGTCCATCCAGACACCAGTGGCTTTTTTAATCATAATTTTTGGTCAGTTGTGTGCAAAGTACACGTAAAATTCTTGAAGTTATGGATGAGTAAGCCATGACAGTGCGACCACATACTTTTGTGATCCTGACAACAGAAGGATTAATTGTATGGACTGGGGCTGGGGAATGGGTTCAAGAAATCTGCAGCAGGAATTAATATCTCACGGCCAATCCCCGCTTGCAATATCTGTTATGTAGTTTTCGTGAAAAAAGATAATGATCGAAATGACAGATAGTCATTTATTATTATTATTATCATCATCATCATCATCATCATCATCATCATCATCATCATCATCATCATCATTATTATTATTATTATTATTATTATTATTATTGTAGGGCATGGGTGAAAGAAACCTCATGAAGTGTGCAGCGATAATGACTTCATGTATCATACATAATAATCTGAAAAAGACCTAAGTAGGGGTGCCAAATTGGAACCAAAGTGGACTGTTGTCTTGAATGGAAAATACAGTAATGCTGGTCCTGTGCAATCGTATTTGACAGAGACCACTACATACATGCACTTTCCGAAGTTTTGAATGGCACTTTCGTAGACCACAGACTATGCATAGTAAAGTAAATGCTTTCATGTATTCTCGTCTTCTAACAAGGGCTTTCCAACAGTTTTCGAATGGAAAGAATCTGATGGGTTTTAGCTAATTTAGGGCAATTTTACTGAAAAGCATACTTTAAATACCAGGAGAAAAGGACATTTCTGTAAGATCAAAAGTCTATAGTTTGCGCTGTGTTGAGGTTCCCCAAACAAGGTTGGGTGTATCGCACGGAAGAAATATTTGGCATGTAGTTATCCCTGTGTCGGTCCATGTCAGCAAGTAAAACTTCTTTCATGAAAGTATACAGCTTTAGCACAAATGTTTACGCATTTTGTCATGGGTTCTAATGAATGAACGCTAACAGGACGCGGAAAGATGACTAAGGGCCAAATAGGTCACCCTCCTCCCTTCCAGCGCCATGATTTGATGAACTGGCAATCTATTGGCATGAATATTTATAAAGTTTTTACCTAACCCCAGACTCCACACTCCTCAACTGATACGCTACTTACATCAAACGCCCCTAAGGCCTCAAAATCCAGGGCTCAAAATACAAACTCTGTTTTTGTATACGAGGGTACCAGTCAAATGTTCAACCTTAAAAAAAATAATAATAAATAAAGTATCATTTTATTCATTTCAATTTTGCATGGCATGTTGAAAAGGGTGAGCGGCTTTTAAGATTGAAAACAAACAGCTCTGGTCTTTCAAGTGAGTGATTTCCCTCCTTTTGACATGGTTCGGGATCAGCTGAGTGTCTCCACTCACCGGTCACCTTAAGCTTTCATGCAGCCACACAAGGCCAAGATGAGTGTTTTCCCTCGTGTGGGCCCCGCTTTTAATTTCTTGTGCCAGGTGGCCGAGTGTTTCCACTCACCAAAGCCTTGATGTAGCTAGTCTCAGTGAGTGGTTCCCCTCATTTGGGCCTCATTTTGGATATTTTGTACCGAATGAGTGGTCCCACTCATCGATGGCATTGTGCAGCAGGTCCAAAGTGAGTGGATCCACTCAGTTGGGACCTTTTTTCCAAGGTTTTGTACAGAATGAGTGGTTCCACTCATACAAAATGTAGATTTGTAGAATTAACAGGTATCAGGATCCTGAATTCGCAGCAACAGGTTCCCAATTTCCGTAAATTAAGCCAAAAAACAGAAAAATGGATTTTCTGTTTTTAAAATAAATTGTGTTACTTGTATATCACCAAATATTCTCACTTTTGACCATGAATTCAGTACCTTGGAAATGTAAAGCAAAACTAGTGTAGCTATTCCCCTAACCTTATGTGGGCAGCCCATGAAGAAATATACAAAATTCATAACAGTGACACAACCAGAACCCTGTATAATTCAAACAGAGGATCCAGTAGTTCAAAGAGTAACTCTCTTCTTATAGACACAATACATAATACAAAGCCTACGAAATACACTGGAGAACCCAGTGTGGCGAAAGGGGACCCCTGATGAACAGCCGCCCCCCCCCCCGCTCTGCCCATGCCCAAAACCGACAAGACCACCCCATGGCAGTGGTCTTGATGTCCAGGCAAAATCGAGGCAAAGAGCACAACAAGACCCCAGGCCCCCAAGACCCACCACACAGGACCCCCAGAGTGCAAATACTCTATATGCATCTAATTGCTTGATTTTTAACTCTTTCATTCCCATTGACCTGTTTTCATATAATACTCAGCTGCAATAATTAAGTGAAAGATATATTCACATTCCTAATAAAAGGAGCTTTCATTTCTGTACTGACATGCCTAGTCATAGGCTAGCGGCAAATGCTTCAAAAGTGCCCTAAAAATAGGTGCAACCCCAACCAAAGGTATAACAAAACACAACCTATATCAAAATGTGCGTACATGTCTCCTCTTTACAGAAAAATAAGTTGTGGAGTCCAAAAAGCGTTTTTTGGTATGTTTACACGCCCGTTTCTATGGCAACCTCTATTTTTTTGGAAAATGACTACTTTTCACTAATTTTTTAATATCTGCCTTAATTTTTTAGATAAGGACTCCAAATTTCATCAGAAGGTAGCACTAACCTTACTCTTTCAACAGGCAGGAAGCTTTTAAAAAATTATTTGAATAACATCATTATTATTATAATTATATGCAAAATTTTGTCATCTATTTGGCAATATAAATACCTCTATTTGTTGATGTTGTTTGCTGCAGTTGCCAAATTACCAAAAAATGGGGGTAAATGTTAAATGATGAAGGTAATATACTTCCAGGGATATGCTGATACCAAATTTACTGGAGTATATGAAGTGGACACCATTACATGTATGCAAATTAGGCTTCAGATGTTGGGGTTTTTGAAGCCATTCTGGAGATGTATATCACACATTATGTGCTGTACCAATGCAAAAAGTTACATTTCCTTGAAAAGTGCTTCAAATCATATAGAACATAGAATCCTAATCGTCTGATCAACATTTTTTGTTCACAGCTTTACTGAAATTTTATGGGTCCGCCACGGGGGGGGGGGGGCATTATGTTTATGGGTTGTCTGGTCTAGCTAGCTTCTGCAAAAGTGCTTTCTCCAGAACGCATTGTTGGAATTTGAGCAAATTTAGCATATATATTACCGAAAAAAACCAAATGAAGTGAAGACAATTTTGAAACCCTATCATTAAATGTATGCAAATGAGGTCATCTTCAAATTAGGATTTTATAATTTATGTGTTGTGTTGTAGAGGCACCAGAAAGCACAAATCTGGGCACATTTCTGTGATTGTCTCATTATCAGTGTTATTGAGAGTGACTGTGCATATTGTCAAAATGCGTTGCATGATTGATAATATACACATGGTGAACTGGATTATTTTCTAAAATGAAGCTTGGACCTGGTAAGAACACCCACGTTTTAATGTATTTGCAGGTTAGATAATTTTGTACCGTGAACCTAAAATCATGAACCTGGAACCGCCATTCAAGAAGCCACCCCCAGGCAACCTAAATCACAATACCTGTTTTATGTAGCAAAGCTCTCAACACAGGAAAAGGGACTGATTTCAGAACTACTTTGGAAAAGCTACGATATATGATTGCTTCCACCACAGACCGATCAGCTGCTCAACTACGGCCCACTGAGGATGCATTTGAGCAACACGTGAAAAGGGCACAATACCAATGTGCCATCTGGTGCCACAATGGCATTGATCAATTACATACAGCTCTTAAAGCACTATCATTTCGAGACATAACAAAAATTAATGAATATATTTGGGTCTTACTGATTCAGAACACACATTTCCGCAAAGTTTTTGTGAAATTGTGTACGCTTACACAACAACTATTCGAAAACCAGATTCTAATAAGAAAAAATTAGATCAAATGTTTTGCAGCATTCCTTTCAAACACAAAATTATTGATTCACTAAACATTCAGTCCCTTTTCAAATTGAAATTTGTTCGTAACATGATTCCCAAGGATTGCAAAATAAAAGTCCCCCACCCTCCCCATCATTTCCTATAAATATGGCAACAATATTGGACAAGGTATCATGAATTACAAGCAATTTCTGGCTTCAATTACTCTTGAAGATATCGCAGCGAATCAAAATTGTGATGGTATGTCTGACAGTAAATATTTACATTTTGTTGATGCATACCACAAACATGTATTTACAGGTTATTTAGATATCGTACAAAATTCAAGTTTAAAAGAAATTATGAAAAAAGGTACAAAATTTCGGATATGCCCCAAGTTGAACATTGACAGTATTTTTTCAGGATGCATGTGATGCATTTGATTCCTACTGTATCAGATGGGCAAAGAAAGAAAAATAAAATTTCAGAAATTTAAAGGACGGTTATCAAACTTGAAAAAAGTCTCTAGAAAAAGAATTTATTGTTACAAATCCCACATTCATAATTTCAATACGGTTAATCTAAAACAACCTGAAGTTTCAAAAGCAGTCAAAGAACTACAAGAAAGTTTTGTAGTCACTAACATAGATAAGGCAGGGAACAATCTTGGGATCATCTGCAAAAAATATTATATGGATGTTTTGAAAAAAGAACTTTGTATAAACAATATTTCAGACATGAGAGGAAATGATGTATATAAATTACACAAACAATCCATTGATAATTTGATAGATACACATAAAGATGAGACGAAAAGGAATTTTAATACCAAAATTTCTGAATAGGACTCCTCTATTCCACTTTTGTTCTGGATACCCAAATTACATAAAAACCCTTTTAAATCTAGATTCATAGCCGGTGCTGCAAAATGTACAAGAACACAGTTATCAAAAGAAGGAACATTGTGTTTGAATGCAATTAGGAATCATTCTAGAAACAGTGAATTAAATTGTTTTTGGAGTATTAGCAATTCTTCCGAGTTAGTATCTAAAATCAAAGATGTAAAAGCAAAAAATATCAAATGTTTTGATTTTTCTTCACTGCCCACAAATCTACCCATAGATGAAGTCAAAAGTTCACTTTCAGAATTAATAAGCAAAATGTTTAACCATAATGGTAAACCATACATTAATATTAATTCATATACAAGGAAAGCATAACACAACAAATATTCAAAAAGTAACATTAAATCGTACACTGTTGAAACTTTGATAGATGCTATAAAATTTCTTTTGGATAATACTTTTGTTTTTCAACAAATAAAAGGCATTGCAATGGGTAGCAACTGCTCCCCTTTGCTGGCAGATTTGTATTTAACCTGGCTTGAATTTAAGTATATGGATAAACTGATGAAAAAGGACTTTCAAATGGCTACAAAATTATCAAACAACGCAGGATATATTGACGACATTGCTTGTGTAAATGTACAAAATTTTTATGAAATTGCTAAAGAAATTTACCCAAAAGATATCCCTTTGGAGGGTAACAATTCAGATGGTTTCAGAGATGTGTTTTTGGACTTGGATAATCAGGTCACAAATGACAGGATTTGTATTAAAGTCTATCACAAAATAGATAAGTTTAACTTTGAAGTAGTTAATTATCCTTTCCCAGGCAGTATTATTTCGGATACTATTGGATATAATACGATTTTTTCACATACTTTGAGATTTGGTCGTATTTGTTCTAAATTTCAGGACTCTGCATCTCGAACCAAATTTTAATTTACAATAAACTTGAGTCAGGAAGATTCAAAGATGTACTTTTGATCAAATATTTCTACACATTTTGCTGTAAATATCCGGAGATGGTTAGAAAGTTTGGCTTCAATAATTTTAGAGATTTTAGACTTGCCTTTTTTCGACTTAATTTTACCTTTGACATCATTCTGTTTTAATGTTCACCTTTCAAACATTTTAGGCTAGCTTGATTTCTCTTAGGTTAAACCCCCAGGGGCTATCGGTAGCGAGTAGCGGCCTACGGCAGTTAGAAGCTTGCCTAATTGTACTTGATATCTGGTTAATATTTTCATTGCATTCTCTTGACTGAAATACAAATGACTATCGGTAGCAAGCAGCGGCCTACCACAGTAACATGTTTGCTTAATTGTACTCAAAATCCTGTTAAGAAAAATTGTTTTGATAACATGTTTATGGCATAAATGCTAATGACTTTTATTCTTTTCTGACATGCCTAAATGCACTTTTACTCAATGTTAGAAAATTACTCAAAAGTGACAGCATTTTTTCAAATATCACAAACCTGACACATTACGTTGATACATTGACTCAGGGTTGGCAATGAAATAGAGCTTAATTGTTTGAGGAGTAGGTGTCATCATGGAGTTTGTTTTACATTTCTGGTGCAGGATGTACATTGTTGCAGTCATTGTTAGGATTTCCCTTGGTTTATACAGGTGGTCTACCTGCAACTGTTTATTTACAATCACTGGGACTGAATATAATGCCCCAGCTTGTTTCCACTTCAGTTAAACACTGGCGGATGGTTTAACTAGAATAAGCTGTCCAGCTAGAAAGGGTACATATTGGTTCAGGGGTAAGTCAAATTGTTCTTAACTGAACCTGTACTACACACATTTGGTAATTATAGTTTGTTTGCCAGGTATTCTTCTTTCATAATGAAGGTCTACATGTATATGCAAAACTTTACGTATTTGGCTAATTCATCATTTGCCACGTTCATATTTATTCATTATTATGTGGGTTGTCTTTGCTGGATATTTAGCTTAGACAAGGAGCCGCTACTCAGAGAGACATGTACGGGTAAAAGGCTCCGAAGCATGTTGAGTAGTTACTCGCCAAAGACCCTTTAATTTATTTGGGCTAATACAGCCTATGTCAAAATTTTACAGAGGAACGTGTGCAATTTGGACAATAGTACTTTTATATGTATATAGGTTAGACCGGGACAGGTTAGCTTATGGAGAGTAAAGAGTTCGGACTGCGGAATAGGGTAATGACTACTAGGAAGTGGTTTTGGACAAAAAGACACCAATACAACAGTCACATTCCTAACCCTAAAGTGTGGGATCCCAATGGTAACGGCTGGGAAATGTCTAATGATGGCTACCTCAAGCCTTCGATGTATACCAATGAGCTAGCCCCACTGGAAGTCCGCAACCTGACTCATATGTATTGCACCGATATTGAGTGTACTGTCCCAAGAAAGTACCATTGCCTCCAGACATGACTTAAAAGCACAGAATTATGTGCATGCCTTGGACATGAGTGTGCAAATGACACTTTTGACACTGAAACAGACAGTGATGATGAGGAAGATGATGATTGAATCTTGGCGTAGAATCTCCAAACCGTGACCATCATTGATCAGCTTTCTATATATTTAGTGTGTACATGTACTTATACTGTTTTCCTTTACTAAAAGGCTTCTTGAATTATAGTTTGATGCCAGAGATACATTACTTTTGTTGCAGGACTCCAAGGGATGGTTCACTGTAAATTACGTGTAGGTGTGAATACATGGTACAAAGTACTATCTTACTTTATCAGTTGTATTGGCAATTGTTATCACGGTTCCCTAAGCCAAGATGACATATGATTGCCATATTAGCATATTAAGTAATATGCATATGGTATACTCATATGAACATGATAAATAAAACTTGTATAAGTACTGTTCCTAATCATTTTGCCTTTTTTAAATAAACGAAACTATATCTTAGTAAATATAGTATGTTATCCGTCGCAGAATATTTAATTTCGATGTAAATTTCACATATTTGCATAAATTAACATATGATAATTAGGCACTTTGAGCAAACTCTGTATTTTTTACTATATTTGAGCAATTGAGCACATTTTGATGTTTATTTAGCCTTTCCACAAGCAGTATCACAAGTTATTATTTTTAAGGACAAATTTTAGTTGTCTCAGAAATGGCATAGGTTGTCATGGAAACGGGCAGAAATATATATGATAAAACGCTTTTCAGATTCCACAACCTATTTTTTCATGAAGAGGACATATATACCTATAAGAAAATATAGGTTGTAACTTGTTATACCACGGGTTGGGGTATGACCCCCGAAGGGCCCTCTATGCCGCAGGTCTATCAGCGGTTCCAGCAATGCCTGGCAAGCCCCACTGCAGCCGCCACAAGGACAGCTGCAGCATGACCGACAAGGCCATGCAAAAACCACTGGCAAAGGCCTTTATTGCTGTGGTACCGAATAAGTTAAACATGAAAGGCAGTAAGACTAGTGAGGTAGAAGTGCACTTCGTGCATTCCCACCTAAATAGTAAAAATTTGCTTGCTTAAGAGTACATATTCATAATTTCCTTTGAAAGGTACATGTTCTTATACATGAAATAGCGTGCAAAAATGGGGGGGGGGGAATTATGTTTTCACATTTATAACTTCATATATTCAAACAGGAAAAGTATAGTTTTGCTTCCACAATGATAGGGACTATGTAAATATGCATAATATTAACACCTCAAGGCTTTTTAACTGCTTGTTGCTATATAAGATACCTACATGCAGTCCAAAATGATCCATCTGAATAGTTCATTAGTCTAATGAAAGAATGCAGTTCAAATGATCTTGTCAGTCCTATTACAATTTGAGGCCACTTAAGGATCATGTGGGCAATGTCCAGACCTAGTTTGTTGTCTTGCAGCATCTGTGGACATTTTAACTCATGCAGGGCAGTGTTCTTATGATCAGCTACACCCAAAACCACAAAGATGGTCTGTCAAACACAGCTGAAAAAACTTTGGCAAAATATCCAATCAGTAGGCCTACTATGCATTGTTCAAACAGAAAATGAGTTCAAAGTATTAGCGTAATTATAATCAAAATTACTGTGCTTATAAATAAACATAAACATTGTTTAGTCTAATTTAGGCCTTGGCCTTAGGCCTCATGGCCAAGTCAGCTAGAGGGTATGGTCCTGCATTAACTTATCAGTCGTCTATGTGATTATCATCCTCTAGATGTGGGGATTCCTGGCTCATCTGAAGTTCCACACGTCTCTGTTTAGAAAAAGCTTATCTAGGGTTTGGCCATACTGAACTCGTACCACAACATCTTCCCGGTTTTGTACAAAGATATCAGGTCCAACAGTCTTTTGCCCTAGTATCATACTTTACCCTGTTGAAAACCTGGTACATTTCCCTGCTTAGGTCTTCTGTGATTACCATCTTGGTTCCCTTCAGTGCACGCCGTTTTTTCACCACTCTCATCTTTGCATTTCTATATCTGAAACGAACAATGATGGGTCTGGGTTGTCCTCCTCTCATATTGTACGTGTTTACGTGATGGGCCACTTCTATGTCATTTTCTGATATTGCAACTTGCAGCTTGCGCTGGCATAGCTCCACCACCTTAGCGACACAATCTTCTCCAAAGCCATCTTCTTTTATTCCCAAGATGCGAACATAATTCTTCCTGGAATATTGTTCGTTTTCCATGGTGTGGGCTTTGACATGCAGTAGTTCTTCTCTGAGTGACTTGTTCTCTTCCTCCAGTTTCTTCACTCTAAACTCCAGGCTATTTACGCTCTCTTCCACTCCTTCCACTGCTCCCTTTAGCATTGTCAGTAATTCAGTTTTCATAGCTTCAAACACACTTGATATTTTTTTATTGAAAACCTCCATGGCCACTATGTTTGGTTCCACCTGTGCACTTTCTTCTGCAAAGTGTAAACTGAGGTCAAACTGACCTATGTTGTCAATATCACTGTCACTCTCTATGTCCTGGGAAAACTGTTTTACCTTCTTGGGAAAAACCTCAAGAGATATTGAGCTGCAGGAGGAGCTTGTACTCAGTCTTTTCCTTTTCTCTGACTGCATATAACACCTTAAAGATTCACTTCTGATACACAAAATCTGGTCCCCTGGCCATATAGTACATGGGTTCACCACATGGGTAACTCTGGTCACACCTGCATAAACACAGTCCACTGGCTTGAACAATGCAATGGCTACCACTCACACATGTACATGGACCACAAGCCAGTCAGGGCTTCTTTTGCAACACTGGTCTCTGCATTCTGCTCAGGTCAAACTTGTAGCCCAGAAAGATCCTTGGTCAAAGATGATAAAAATCACAGTTGTTTTAAGTTGAAAGCCTGCTGGTTTGGTGAAAAAGTGGACTTTTTCCCCCAGAGCTGTTTCACCTGTGTCCACTCTGGATGACCGTGACCTTGAACCCCCCTCGGACCCAGATGTTATTGACCTGATCCATGGACTGTTTTCCAGGCTGTTGTTGTTCTTTGGAGTTTTCTTCGAAGTCAGCCAGGCCTCGACTGAAGCTGTTGAGTTCTCGGTCTTCTAGATCCAAGTGCTCAAAGCAGAAGCCATGCAAACTGGTGCATCTGGAATGGGAACCAACCTCGGTATTCCAGAACCTCAGCCACTCCAATCGCTTGCATCCCGGCACTCTGACCATAAGTCCTAGAAGCACATGAAGCCCCTGGCACCTCCGCCAGTCCAATCACTTAGGTCTGAACACTCTGATTGTAAGGACAGGAGATACAAAAAAACACTGGTGCCTTGGCAAACCTTTAGAGCTCCCAGCTCTAGTGGTTTGGATCATAAGCCAAGGTAGTGGGACATAAGGGGGAAACACCCAGGTCTGTAAGGGGCACCTTTTGCCATTAGAGGGCCTTTGGCCCCAACCTAGTTGCTACCTATGGTGGCCAAAGTGACAACTTCAGCTCCCCCATCAGCAATGTTGGCCTTGGCAGTCAGAGACTGTGTCTTTGTCCACTGCCACCATCCCTCCAGCTGAGTCTGAGTGGACTTGGTTGGTGGAGCAGCTTGCTGTTTCTGCCTTGAGTCAGCTATCTTTCAGCACTGAGACTCTCAGGGCCCCTCCTGCCAGCAGATTTCTGACTTGGCAGCAGCTGTGGTCCCTGTAACAGTGGCCCTGACTCCAGGGGCTCGAATTGTAAGATAAGGTAGTGGAAGATAAAAGGAACACACCCAGGTCTCTGCAGAGGGTGCTTTCTGCCCTCAGTGGGCCTTTGGCTCTGACAGTGGTGGCACCTACGATGGCCAAGTGACACTTCAGCTCCCCCATCAGCAATGTCAGCTTTGGCAGTCAGAGACTGTCAGGGACTCTGTCAGCAGAGCAGATTGGTGCTTCTACCTTAAGTCAGCTCTCTCTCTCTCTCTCTCTCTCTCTCTCTCTCTCTCTCTCTCTCTCTCTCTTTCTCTTGGCACTAAGACTCTTGGGGCCCTCCTGCCAGCATATTTCTGACTTGGCGGCAACTGTGGTCCCTGTAATGAGTCTCCAAGAATGGAGACCTTCAGGTTTCCATCCAGGTATTCCAAAATCTTGTCCAGTCTGAGGGCTCAGGTCTGGGCACTCTGATCATAAGTACAGTAGATTCGGAAGAACACCAGCACCTCAGCAAACTTGCCAAGCTTCCGACTTTAGGGGCTCAGATCATAAGCCAAGGCAGTAGGAAATAAAGGAAAGACACCCAGGTCTGCAGGGGTGCCTTCTGCCATAACAGGGCCTTTGTTTCTGATGCTGTTGGCACCTACAGTTACACCTTTAGTTCCCCCATCAGCAGTGGCAGCCTTTGCAGTCAAAGACTGTGTCTTCTACAGCTCCTGCCTCCACTGCAACTGAGTTTGATTGGATTCTGTTGGAAAAGCAGCTCACTGTTCCTGCCTTGAGTCAGCTCTCTCTCTCAGCACTGAAACTGTCAGGGCCCCTCCTGCCAGCAGATCTCTGAGTCAGCAGCAGCAGCAGCTATGGTCTCTAGAACGAGTTTCCAAGAATGTAGGTCTTCGGGTTTCCATCCAGGTATTCCAGAACCTCAGCCAGTCTGGGAGCTCAGATTGTAAGTCTGGGACCTCAAAAAACCACCAGTGCCTTGGAAGACTTCCCAGGCTCTAGGCTTCTGGAGCTTCCATCTTAAGCCCAGGTACATCAGAGGCCAAGTAAGACACCCAGGTCTGTAGGGACACCTTCTGCAGCTAAGGGCCTTTGGCTCCTTGAGTCTTGACACCTTCAGTCCCTCCACCAGCAGTGTTGGCCTTTGTGGTTGTAGACTTTGTCTTCCTGCACTTTCACCATCATTGCAGCTGAGTCCCAGCAGACTCTGTCAGCAAAGTAGCTTGCTTCTTCTGGCTTGAGTTGGTTCTTTCTTGGCACTGAGACTCTGTTGGGCTCCCTCCTGCCGGCAGATTTCTGTGTTGGCAGCAGCTGGAGTCCCTGAGACTAGTCTCACAGAGACACAGTGGGATCCCTCTGGCCTGCAAACATCTTGCAGCTTGTCTCAGCCAGAGCTCACGGGGTGCAAGCCTTGAATGCTTCCTGGTGTGATAGGGTTGGAGGAGGGTATTCAGCCTTTGAGGGCATCACATGCTTCTTTGCTTAGGTTCCAATGCTCATTTGACAGGCCTTCCTGATCCTATCAGAGCAGCCACCTTGTTCCAGTTTATGGCGCTCTTGTGGTTAAGATCTATGCAGGCCTATAGGTCTGTGGATTTCTTAATGGGCCTTGTATGACTTCAAGCATAGCTGACCTAATCTCAAACAGTATCAGGCAGTTTGTCCTTATATCCCAGCCTATGGCCATTTTTACATGAGAGTTCACTGCCCTAAGAACTCACATACGGCCCCCCAGCTCCCACCAGTTTCTTGACTAGATCCTGTTTAAGATCTCCAGGTCTGATGGAGCCGAAACTGATAGCTTCTAGCCCAAGGCAGACAGCTGTCATGTTGGCGGGCAAGTACAGGAAGTTTGAGTGTGGTCCCATGCGGGTTGGTAAGGAGGGTTTCCCGTTTTAGCTTTTGGCTGCCTCAACTCCATGTAGTTCTAAGATTTTCCATTCAAACATCACCTCCTCACTCCAACTGATGGCTACCCCCAAGATGCCAGTCCTGGTGGTCATATGGGTCAGTGTACCAGTAATGTTACACCTTCCACTAATATGCCTGGACATCAGCAAATGGTGGTCGAGCAGTAGCATTACATAACTAGCACGAGATATTTGTAGTGATGTAAGTATTAGTAAGTGTACTTACCGCTCCACCACCATGGAAACCCACCCGACCAACCCCACTTCCTCTTATAGTTGACGTCAACTGACCAATCTCGAAAAAAGGAAGAATGATACAGGAAGCCTGCGCACCAGTAGTCACCACCACTTTCATCGGAACTTAGAGACGGTGCCATGGGATCGTCATGTTTTCAGGAATGACGTGAGTAAGATCAACTCGAATTCATGAGCGTTCGTCACAGATACAGAGGTCTAGGCAAATGGTGGTGAAGAGGTAATTGTACTTACTAATACTGATATCACTCCAAATATCTTTTATTTGTATCTTGGCTAACCTCAAATCGATTGGTTGAAATAGTAGTTGGGGCTGCTTATCTTTGGGACCTCGTCTATTGCATGCTGGCTCTTTTGTACCGTTGGCCGTCATGTCCTCATAAGGCTGAAGTGGTTCTGACTAAATTGTAAAATGGAAAGTAATGCATTTTCTTGGGATATTTGAAACAAATTAACCTATGTGGCTCTAGGGATATAGCTCATAAAACACAATAAACTAAAAAAAAGTCCAACACAATCAATATATGAATATTTCTGATAAGTACATGAAGTGGAGAATTGTATGTTGTCATTGTCATTTGTGTCACTTGTCATGTCTTTGTACAGCAATTGCGCAAAGTGAACATACAGTTTTCCTAATTTTTCAGCTTGATATGGATGCAATTTTAAAATTTTTCATTCAAACGTGGACATTCTTGTGGCAAAATAGAATATAAGAAGTGAATACAAGAGAAAAAAAAAGTCTCACTTTTTTGTAAATTGTTTTGTATTTGGTTTCTAGGGCTGGTTGATGTTGTGAGGTTGACATTTCGCTTTAGCATCACAATTGCTATAAAAGCAGTTTATTGTTTTATGGCTTATTGTGTGGACATTTATGCTAAACCGAAGTATCTCCTTAATCTTAACTGTATATTTCAATTTCAAATCTTCAGAAACGTTGGAATAATCATAAAATCGCCATTCATATTTCATGTCCTTGTCTTCGCGTAACATCGAACGTGTTAAACTATATTGTTTGTAATGGAGTTGGCATATAATGGGTGACTTACCGTCTTTTAGGTAAAAGGTGTCAAGCTGTCTGGGTCGCTCGTCACCCATACTTGCTGGTTTGCTACGAATATGTGATTGTTGCTAAGAATTAGACATATCATCATTATCATCATCATCATCATCATCATCATCATCATCACTACTAAATTGCCATATTTGTATTGCCGCATATACATTTGCAACTGAGCTTTTAATTAACTTTTTATGTTTTGTGTCCTATGGCAATTCTTGCCGTGTACGTTGTCAGCACAATTCATTTTATGTGGCACTTCGTTTAATGATTATGCTTGAGTCCCATTAAAACAGGTCAAACTCTTTAGATTCAAAGACCAACGAAAATTAAAAATTTATTGAATTGCAGTTCCCGAAAATTTACAACGAAAGATTGAAGTTCTAAACATTTTATTGCATTCAAAGTTCAATGTGATCTTTTCTAATTATCTTTTACACAATTAAGAATGATATTGTGTGGTTTAGCGTGTTGATGTCGGAAAGTAGAACATAAAAGATCATTTCCAGAGACCTATTATAGGACCAACAAGCCACGAATTCCATCGGAATTATGCTCTTTGTTATATATATAGATTTCGGAATTTCCGAGGAAGATCTTTTGAAAAAGGCCAGGAAGGTCGTTATATTAAGGCGTTGCTTGGTTCTAGTCATCTAAGAATACTTTGAGTCTTAAATATCTATGCAGGCCTAAATTATGATCTCTCTTGTCTTCCTCAGATTGAATAAGATAATTTGGGAAAATCTTTATCTTGAAAGTACTTGTGCAAAACGCTTTCGGATCATAAGTGAGACTGAGTAAATAGTTATGTGCCGCGGCCCAACCCGCATCCAGGAAAGCTACTGGCATGGGCTATGCCATCCTCACAATATGGAAGCCCTTTGGTGTTATCATAACTTCACTTTTTTTCTGGTCATAACGACATTTTATCTGGTTAGGAGGACATAACATGTGGTCATAACGACATTTTATCAGGTTCGGGCCACTTTTTATGTGCTCATAATATTTTATTATGTTAGGACGATTTTTTATCTGGTCATAACTACATTTTATCTGATTAGGACGACATTTTATCTGGTCATTACGACATTTTATCTGGTTAGGACGACATTTTATGTGGTCATAACGATATTTTATCTGGTTCAGACCTCATTTCATCTGGTACAGACCTCTTTTTATTTGTTCATAACTACATTTTATCTGGTTAGGACCACTTTTTACGTAGTCATAACGATATTTTATCTGGTGCGGACCACTTTTTATCCGGTCATTACGGTATTTCACCCGGTTAGGACGACATTTTGTGAGGTCATAACGGCATTTAATCTATTTGGAACTACTTTTTATGTGGTCATAAAGACATTTCATCTGGTTAGAACAAAACAGAACAAAAACAAGAAGGCTGTATGAACAGCCCATGCTTACTTGTGGCTCTGTAAATTTGTGATAGGATCAGGTCACCTATATTCCTAGTAAATCTGACATTTATGGAAGAACACTAACATGTGCAACATCAAGGTCCCAGTTCAAGTAGTTCTCAAGTTATAGTGAGGAGTAAAGTTCATGTGTAATGCACTGTGACCCCAGAAATGAGGTTAAGGTCACTGATGTACTGTCTTCATAGAGAAACATTAACATGTGCAACATCAAGGTCAGAACTCAAAAAAGATCTCAAGTTATCAAGTGGACAGTAAATTTCATGTTAGTTGTCCCGTGACCTTGGTGATGAGGTCACAACCCACAAATCACTTGGGCATGACCAGTTGCACAAAATAGGTAGACCCTTATCAAAGGTGCGTTCCTACCACGTTTGACTCAAGTCTGCCCAAAATTATGTAAGTTATAACCATTACAAGAAATTTCCATGTTAAGCTTTATCATATTATAGACTTTTTTCTTGGAGTCCCTAGAAGTGTTCCTGTGTGATATCAAAGTAATTGGATGAGCAGTTTTTGAGAAGAAGATCTTTCAAGATTTGCCCCCAAAAGAACAAAATATTCATAGGTTAGACAGGGACAGGTTAGCTTGTGGAGAGTAAAGAGTTCGGACTGCGGAATAAGGTAATGACTACTAGGAAGTGGTTCTGGGCAAAAAGACACAAATATAATGTAATAGGTCTAAAAGTCACTGGAGCGTGACCATTTGTACAAACCTGGTCGAGACCCACCGAAGGTACATTGCACCAAGTTTGAAGTGAATCTGGATGACCGCTTCAGAGAAGAAGTCGAAAATGTGATTGAGCATTAAAATGCCCATTAATTTACATAGTAATCAATAGGGAAAGTGCATTTACCGTTAAGTAACCGATTTGAAAAAAAAAATCGTTAAAAATCAGGAATCCACAGCAGTGCCTACTAGTGAACAACTTTGTTTGATCCACAACAAACATATCCACCAACTTTCAGCTTAATGTCAGTGACGATTCTGAAACAGACGTTGGATGTACCGAAAACACACACACAAAAATCAACAAAGGGAAAGGTGCATTTACAGATTAGCACCCGAATTGAAAAAAAAAAAAAAAAACAAAGAAAAAAAAACACGCTAGAATCAGGAATCCACATCATTGCCACCTAGTGAACATCATTGTTTGACCCTTCCACAAGAAACATATCCAGCCAACTTCAGTTTAATCTGAGTGACAGTTCTGTGATGGAAGTCGAAAATAGGGAAAAAACACACACACACATTGCCCCCCCCCCCCCCCCAAAAAAAAGAAAAAGAAAAAATCATGTGAAAAATGTTCTTTCCGTCTGCCAACATTTTGTCACATTTTTACATTTTGTACCTTTCACGGGCTGCATGACCTTGATCCTTGATTCTGAGTGGCATCATGTGAATTAGGAAAATGTTTCTATGGCAGACAAGCTGTCCATGGAAGGCATTTTCGTTATAGTGAGGGACAATGTAGAGGTGCACTGAGCTGTAATTTGTGTTAATGGTTTCGGATCATATAGAGTCCAGTCCAGTCCAGTCTGACACAAAGCATAATCAATGTAAGCTGTGACACCTATGTTCTAACCCTTCTTTGACAGTTATAGAGGCTTATATACAGAAATTTCACTTATTTGGTTTACAGTTT
Source organism: Hermodice carunculata (assembly GCA_964020975.1). NCBI lineage: Eukaryota > Metazoa > Annelida > Polychaeta > Eunicida > Amphinomidae > Hermodice > Hermodice carunculata. The sequence continues at coordinate 64,396,230 of OZ026615.1, read as the reverse complement.
ATTGCTATTTTAACTTGACAGTTTTGTCAAGTTTCCTTTACTACACTGCTTTGTCCACATTTGTAGTAACTACTATTTACTGTTTAAATGTGTCATTATTACCAAAGTTTAAATGTGTCATTATTACCAAAGTTTAAATGTGTCATTATTACCAAAGCAAATAATAATAATAATAATAATAATAATAATAATAATAATAATAATAATAATAATGATAATAATAATAATGATAATAATAATAATGATAATAATAATAATGATAATAATAATAATGATAATAATAATAATGATAATAATAATAATAATAATAATAATAATAATAATAATAATAATAATAATAATAATAATAATAATAATAATAATAATAATAATAATAATAATAATAATAATATCATAACTCATAAATCCTCATTATTTACCTTACTTTGATAACCAGTCTAACAGGGTGATTACATGTTTCTAGCAAACTCTTTGTCGTATTGTATCCGTATGCCGTGACACACGACATATTTATTTATTTATTTATCTATTTATTTATTTATTTATTCATTTATTTATTTACTTATTTATTTATTTGTTTGGTTGGTTGTTTGGTTGTTTGTTGATTGATTGATTGATTATTTATTTATCTATTTATTTATCTATCTATCTATCTATCTTTCATTTATTTATTTATTTATTTATTTATTTATTTATTTATTTATTTATTTATTTATTTATTTATCTATTTATTTATCTATTTATTTATTTATTTATTTATGTTCTTTTGTGTCTGCCAACATTTTGTCCGGACTTTTCTGGGACAACGCACAAGCTACAAACATCAATCGTTACTGGGTCATACATATTATAGGGAAATTATTCTGATATGGAATAATCAATATGTTCACAATGATGCGAACTAGGGTCATTACAGATTTTTTATCAATATCTTCAAAACTAAAATCGAGAAACGATTCCAAATTTTATCTGTAGGTTTGTGAGGATGGACTACCAAACGAACATATTTTCAGATTCGTGACAATTGAAAACAATGCAAAGAAGGGTCATAAAGATTTTTGAATCTTCAAAACTAATATATATAGAGAGAGACGAAATTCGTAATGTTATCTTCAGGCTTGTGATGATGGGTTATTTAATGGATTATCCAATTCCAAATTTGTATATACACCATGTGTGAATGACAAGAATTTATAATATTTCAAACAGTTCTAACGTTGACGGTACATTGGCAGATTTGTTGTCAAGCTAATCTTCGTTTCTAATTTTACATTTCCATGTACTTAAATGTATCATTCTAATTTGTATAGCTGGGTACCTAAAGTACAATAATTATGTATATACATGTTCAGATATTTATCTAATAAATTACACTCTTTTGACACGGTAAAATGATAAAATTATAAGGTGATGCATTTATAATGAAGAAGCACAAAATTGTCATTTGGCGACGAATACTTCATTCTTGTACTTGTGACAAAAGGAGTTTACACAGCCACACACACAAAAACACATACATAAGAATGGCCTAGTTTTCAAGTAAGTTTAATTTATTGATGTTTTTGTAACGAACGGTAACATACACCATTATTATCCGACTACATCAGTAACTAGTCATGCACCATTGTTTTTCAACTAAATCAGTAGCAAAGTACATGTACATATTGATGGCTTTATATGCTTTACTTAGTACAAGTTTTCTTAATTAAAAAATGTCCATCTCCCAAGAGTTACTGGTGATAATTTGGTCAAACTCTTTTAGAAAATCAAGAAAATTATCGTATTTCTCTGGTAGAACTATAAAACTAGGACACATCCACATGTGTGCGCAATTTCACGCCTTTCAAAAATAGTGATTATTTTAAACTCAATTGCAATCTTCTTGACTGTGGTAAGATCATACCCTGAAAATACAAGTTCATCTTTGCCCCAAAGCAACCCATGAATATGGTGTCACCATATATTTTCAGCCAATCTTTGTCTTATAATGCATCTACCAAATAGGAGAGGACTCCATCCAAACACACTTTAAAGATACTGTTGTAGCAAAATAAAATTGACAGTGAATAGGTCACAGTGAGCTGAAAATCTCATTAGCTTGTATCTCTCCTATCACACCTCTCTGTGTCAAATTCATCCAGGCACTATAAGCATATGGCAGTACGATGTCAAATTGACTGCAAATAGGTTAACCACAAATTAATTTGAGAAGAATCCATGTGTCAACTTTGAAGATATGGTGGCAAAAAATCCAAATTAAAATCAGAGATGGCTAGATCAATATCCCCCTCGCCTCATTTATACCCTTACTAATCACAAGTGCCGTTATGCAAATGGCTATGGTTAATTAAAGTAGGCTATCACTTTGACCCAGATACTTGACCTAGTGATCTACTTTTGTTTTATAACACACCATAGGGGCAAGACATATGTGTGCGTGAAGTTTCATTAAACTAACTTAAATAGTAAGTGAACTGTAACCCAGACACATTTTCATAAGGATATCTCAATGTGACCCAGTACTATTGTTACATGACACGATGAGATGGACAGACGCTAAGACGCATAAAACTTGTACTAATGATCTACTTTTGTTACATGATAAAACTTTGGTTCTAGATGTGTGTATGGAGTTTCATGAAACTAACTTAATAAGTGAAGGAATTACAGTCTGCACATGATTTTACCAGGATATTTACCCCTGTGACCTAGATATTTAACCTAGTAACCCACTTTTGTTGTCTGACACACCCTTATGTCCAGTTGCACCTGTGTGTAAACTTTCATTAATCTGAGTAGAAGGAAAAATCAAATTATAGCCTGGACACGAGCAGCTGTATTGCAGTTTTATATGAAAGCCTCACCATGACCCAGATACTTGACCTCGTGACCTTCTTTTGTTTCAGAACACATCTTTAGGTCAAGATATATATATATATATATATATTTTAGATATATACATATTTTAGATATATATATATTTATATATATATATATTTATATATGTGTGTGTATGTGTGTGTGTGTGTGTATGTGTATGTATGTGTGAAGTTCAATGAAACAAGTTTAATAGTACAAGAATTATAGCCTGAACATGATTTTACAAGGATATGACACTATGACCCAGACACTTAACCCGATGACCTACCTTTCTTACATGACACGAATAGTGGATGGACAGACGCAAGGACGCAAAATACTTGACCTAATGACCTACTTTTGTTACATGACAAAACTTTGGGTCTAGATGTGTCTGTATTAAGTTTCATGAAACTCAATGAATGAAGGAATTACAGTGTGGACGTGCTTTTGCCAGGATATATACCACTGTGGCCCAGATATGTGACCAAGTGACCAACTTTTGGTACATAACACACACCTATATCCAGACTCCCCTGTGTATAAAGCTTTATTAATCTAAGTTAAAGGACAAGCGAACTATAGCCCGGACACGAATAGTAGATGGATGGATAGACGAATGGACTCACGGAAGGAAAAACCACTACTGGATGCGCCCCTGCGGTAGGAGAGGGCATACGGATTGATAAATGGGTCACAGTAGCGTACAATAGGCCAACAAATCTATTCTGCCAATTTTTGCCTGAAAATGAATCTCTGTACCACATGTGAGAAAAATTCATTTAAACGGTTTAATGATATGGTGGTTAGAAAGTCAAAATGATATTAAACAGGTCATGGTGACCACAGAATAGCTCACAGTGACCTGGAATTCTTATCAGATTATTGATGTCCTGCCATGCATCACTGTATCAAATGTGGGAAGAATCCATCCGGATACTACAGTAATAATAATAAAATGATTGTAATTAGGTCTATGTAACCACAAACTAGGTAAGAGAGACATGAAAGTCAAATCAGTTGCTCTTTTTTCCCGGAAGGCCTCTCTATACCAAATTTGACAAGAATCCATCTGAGCACTTTGAAGATGTCGTTATAACAAAGTCAAATTTACTGCAGATAGGTCACAGTTAATTGGAAATCTAATCAATTTATGTTTTGTCTCACATTGCTTCTTTGTACAAAATTTGAGAAAATCCGTCCATGCGCCCAGAAGATATTGTCGTGACAAAGGTCACACAACGTCGGTAACTGTGTCCCATAGATGGTCAAAGTGAGCTTAACATCAAGTCGGGTGATGTGTGTACTATAAGACACATCTGTACCAAGTTTGACAAAAATCTCTTCAGCCTTTTCGATGGAGACGTGGCAGATTGAAGGGCAAATTTCATTACTCTCCTAAGGAGGGTGCATAAAAAACATGCATAATTTATTTTTGAAGATTATATTCCTAAAGCATAGCAAGCAGAAAAGTTTTTATGGTCATTCATGATAAAATCGTTTTCCAAAATATCACCCATACATATTACTTACTTTAAATCACACAGAAGTCATTGAAACTTTTCCTGCTACTCGTAAATAAGGTGCTAGTGAAAGCTAAAACTATCTGAGTAATGAATAAAACGAGAGCAAATACTATTTTGCCATGTCAGAGACAACACTGTATATAACTCTATGCATACGTACCTTCTCTTCTTTAATCCGTGCCAAGTTGTTTTCCCTTAGTCCTCTTTCTTTTAGAAGCTTCAGCACCTGATACACCTTTTTAAATTTCTAAATCTATTCTGCTACAGGTGAGACCTACTGGAAGAAAATAACATCACGTTTGGCACTAATTTCTTAGACCTGAATATTCATGCTCCAAATCCATAGATTTATTGGATAAAACTATTCCTATGACATATAAATCCTAGCTGTCAAAACAGGAAAGCCTTTAATTGAAATGTTAACTTTAATTCTATATTGCTTAAAACATAAAAGGTTATAATATCTAAGTCAAGATATAGCCATAAAATGGGTTCCCACATAGGGTCATGACCGTCAAAATGTTGGTTTATATCATTATCAATGATGTATACCATGTAAAACCTTAACAGCCGGAGGTCCTTGTACATGGAGGGCATTAGGACAGCCTTCTTTATGTTTGAAAAGATATCTATAGGCCATTTTTGATGGACCCCACCAAGAGAGTGTGATGGAGACCTTATAATTTAAATACAAGCTACCAAGCAATAAATTAAAATGAGTTCACACATGCAAAACACGCAGTCAAAAGTTCATCTGGAAGGTCTAGTGTATGCCAAATATCATGAAACTCAGTTAAAGGTAAAAAAAATTGAGCCCTGACATGACAGCAAAATAAAAAATAAGCACTACAGCATGACCATTTGAACAAACTTGGCAAAGACCCTACAAAGATACATTCCATCTAATTTTGAAGTATATCTGCCCAGTGGTTTCAGAGAAGTGGAAAATAAGCACAAATATCAGACTCTGCATTATCTTACAGAGTAATAAAAAAGAAACTAAACAAAATTCATTGAAAATTCCTTAAAACACTGAAGAACAAGCAATTAAACAAATTTAATAGTCACCAACACAGGGTACATTTCCACCGTGTTTAAAGTAAATCTGGCCTGTGTTTTAGTAGAAGAAAGTAGTAGAATACCCATTGACTTACATTGTAATATATATATTATATATTTATATATATACATATATATATATATATATATATATATATATATATATATACATATATATATATATATATATATATATATATACATATATATGTACTAAAATATCCGTAAGTATCCAAATTGAAAAAGAAAAAAAACCTTCAAAATTAGGAATCCATAGTGAAACAACCTGTTAAAAAGTTGTCTGACCCTTCTACAAAGAAATTTCTAACAAGTTTCAGCAAAATCTGAGGTCAAGTTTCGGGAAAAAGTTTACATCTCCTGAAATAGGAAAAACATAATAAAATGCAAGACCGCCTGGTGAAGAAATTAAGAACCATGTTCCCCTAGGAGTGTCCCTGTGTGGGTTTGAAACGATTCTTTGGGCTGTTTTAGAAACGAATATAAGACTTGCCCAAAAGTAAAATAAAACCTAGAGGATCAGGAACTTTGTGCTCAGCTGACTGAGCGTGAGCTTTGGCTTGGCTAGGCCTAGAGACTAGCTTGTCTTGGCTTAAGACTACTGCTTGGCTTGGCTTAAACTTTGTCCTTGACTTTGGTTAGACTAGGCAGGACCTAGGCCAGGCTAAGGCTTATTGAAGGCTAGACGAGACCATAGTCAAGACTCGGACCTAGGCTTGGCTTCAGCCTGAGCTGGGCTGGGCTAAACTTGGCTTAGGCTTGGTGTAGGTTTTAGGCTAGGCTAACCTAAGCTATGCTAGGCAAAATGACAAGGTCTGAGTCTGGGTTAGGGCAAAGTCCAAGGTCAACGCTAGGCTAGACTAGGCTACGCTAGGCTAAGATTTGGAGTAATAAAGTATAAATTTGCATCATAATCCCATTGACTTACATTGTAATGACTAGGAATCTCTGCATTTAAATATAAGGTCAAAGTCCTTCAAGGTTAAATTCAATATGCTTGAAGCAGCCCACAGGTGTTTCCCTATTAACACTTCCCTCTGGGTCTAGGATCCATTTCCAACATAAAAGCTAATATCCGACTTTGACCGTAAGTTTGACATTTCAAGGTCACTTAACGTCAAAATTAATATCACCATGAAAAACCACTACATGCAATCTTATTAATGTAATAATGTTTAAAATAACATCATCAAAAACCCCCAAAATCATATTTTCAATTGACTTCCATGCCAATCTAGAGGGAATGTATGCTTTACCGGTAAGTCTTCAAAATGAAACAAATTCGCCCAAAATCAGGAATCCACACCAAGGCCATCATGTGCACAATTTTTGCTCCCTTAGCAAGGAACATTTCTACCAAGTTTCAGCTCAATCTTCGTGACAGTTTCGTAGAAGAGGTTAAAAATAGTAAAAACCAACACAAAAAATCACAAAGAGAACAAATTGCCACATCACCTGGTGAACAAATTGAGAACTAGAGCTCCCCATGTGATGTTAAAGGAATTGAATGAGCGCTTTCATAGAAGAAAGTTTTTTTAAGATTTGCCCAAAATAAGACCCCAAAAATTAATAATGAAATAAAAAAATCGCTGGAGCATTCATATTTGCTAGACAACTACCCACTAAATGTCAATTGAATCTGGCAAAAAAGGTAAAAAGCGTTTATTTGTCCATATTTCCCCCGGTAATGCACATGTTGTTAGGAACGTTTGACCGCATAAAACGTGGTCCGAAGCAAATAACATGTCGTTATGACCATATCAAAAGTAGTCAGAACCAGATGAAATGTCGTTATGGCCAGATAAAATGTCGCTATGGCCAGATGAAATGTCGTCCTTCCCTGTCAAAATGTCGTTATGACCAGATAAACGGTGGTCCGAACCAGATAAAATGTCGTTATGTTCACAGAAAATGGCGTCCTAACCAGATAAAGTGGTGCGAACCAGATAAAATGTTGTTATGACCAGATAAAATGTCACCCTTACCAGAAACAATGTCGTTATGGTCACACAAGATGTCATCCTTAACCATATAAAATGACGTTATGACCAGATACAAAGTCCTCCGAGCCAGATAGAATGTCGTTACGATCACAGAAAATGTCATCCAACCCAGATAAAAAGTCGTTATGAGCAAATACAATGTCATGCTAACTAGATAAAATGTTGTGACCACATAAAAAGTTTCCGAACCAGAAAAAATATTAGAATATCGTCCTATCGAGATAAAATGTCGTTATGATCACAAAGAATATCGTGCTATCGAGATAAAATGTCGTTATGACCACATAAAAAGTCGTATGAAGCAGAAAAAAAACCTGACGAGATAAAATGTTGTAATGACCAGATACAAAGTGGTCCAAACCGGACAAAATGTCGTCCTAACCAGACAAAATGTGGTTTGGACCACATATAAAGTCGTCTAAACGAGGTAATGTCCAGACCACATAAAATGTAGTTATGACAAGATAAATAGTAGTCATAACCGAACAAAATGTCATCGTAACAAGACACTCTGCCGTTATGATCATATAAAAAGTCGCGCGAACCAGATAAAATATCGTCCTGAGCAGATAAAATGTCCTGACCAGATAAAATGTGGTCATGACCAGAAACAAAGTGCTCCAAACCAGATAAAATGTCGTGCCTAACCAGGCAAAATGTCGTTTTGACCAGATAAAATGTCATCATGACCAGAAATATAGTAGTCCGAACCGGTTAAAATCGTAATCAAATAGAATGTCCTTATGACTACCAAAAAATCGCCCTAACCAGATAAAATGTCGTTATGACCAGATGAAATGTCGACCTAAACAGATAAAATATCGCTATGACCACATTAAAAGTCATCTGAACCAGATAAAATGTCCTGACCAGATAAAATGTCGTTATGACCAGATAGAAAGTGGTCAGCACCAGATATAATTTCATCCTAACCAGATAGAATCTCGTTTTGACTAGATAAACAGTCGTCTGAACAGGATAAGATGTCATTCTGACCAGATGGAAGTCATCCAAACCAGATGAAATGTCGTTATGACCAGATAAAAAGTGGTCTGAGCCATATGAAATGTTGTTATTACCAGATTAAAAGTGGTCGCAACCAGATAAAACTTCGTCCTAACCAGATGAAATATGCTTATGACCACATGCAAAGTGGTCCGAACCAGGTGAAATGTCGCTATGACCAGATAAAATGTTGTCCAAACAAATAAAATGTCGTTATGACCAGATCAAATGTCCTAATGAGATAAAGATGTCGTTACAACCAAATTAAATGGGCAGAATCAGATCAAATGTCGTTATGACCACATGAAATGTTGTCTGAACCAGACAAAATGTCAATATAACCACATACAATGTCGTCCTAACTAGATAAATTGTCGCCCTAGCCAGATACAATATCGTTATGACAGGACAAAAAGTAGTCTGAACCAGATATAATATCGTTTTGACCACATAAAATGTCGTCCTAGCCCTATTTAACATCGTTATGACCAGATACAAATGGTCCAAAACAGATAGAATGTCGTTATAACCAGATAAAAAGTGATCAGAACAAGATATAATATTGTTATGACAAGATAACTGTTTTCCTAAGCAGATAAAATGTGATCCGAAGCCGATAAAATGTCATTATGACCAAATAAATTGTCGTCCTAATCAGATTAAACGTATATAATGTAGTTCTAACCTAACAAAAAATATCGTTATTACCACATTAAATGTCGTAATGAACACTTAAAATGTTGCCTAACCGGGTTAAATGTCGTTATGACCAAATAAAAATTGGTCCGAACCAGATAAAATGTCGTTATGACCAGATAAAAATTAGTCCGAACCAGATAAAATGACGTTATGACCAGATAAAAAGTAAAGTTAGATAGACACCAATGGGAATCCGAATCACAGATATTATTTCCATAATCTTGGATAATTTTAACTTATTTAAATGAAAATTAAAGAAAGTTGTTCAAGGAGACGGAAATTTACATCTGAGCATTCTTTCGTCGATTTGAGCAGATAAGGACAAATAACATATTGCACGATAGCACATGAGCTTGAACCCAGCCAAGCTAGATCATTCTCAACATAATTTGAACCATTGGACAAAGGTGACAACGGACAACAGAAGCCTGTGCTGTAAAAGCCTGCATCCAACTCAAGAACTCAAGGTATCTTAACATACATACATACATACATACATACATACATACATACATACATACATACATACACGATGCACACCTTCCTACATCCGACATACATATATACATGCATACAATCAGGCCGACAGACAGATAGAACATGTGATATGGCAACAGCCTAAAAATGTTTCCCAGAAGCATACAACCAATAAGGGAATAAAATTGGGACACAGTCAGCGCAAGCTAACAAACGCGTTGAACTGTGATAAAATGTGCCGCGAGATTTTTTTTTTTTTTACAACAACCCAGTTTTACACTTATCCTTGTGACAAGGTGAATCATGTTATCAGTAACTATCTAAAATAACTTATACACATTTTCCGTGATGGATTTATTTGCTGAAAAGCTGGGTGAAATATATTATTTGAGCTGGCAGGCATTGCCATAATAACAATTATGTAAGCACATCTCTGTCACGAGTATAATTGGTCGCAGTCTATTTAACGTAAACCTGTTTTCAAGACCATGGGCTTTTAGTGTCCTTTTATTGGAACATTGGTGACAAGCAGCGGCGTTTTTCATCTTCTGTGTGATCGCAGGTGTTACATTACGAACCATCACATGCTCAGGCCATAGGTAAATATTTGTAGATTTTACTAAGTGCTTCATATGCAGACCCCATATAAACATTATCTGGTGTATTTGTGTAGTGCCTATGTTTAAGGTAATGACAGTTTTATCCAGATATTTATATGTGGTGTAGATTGAGTGTTGTCTTCAGTTAAATCATAGATGCAGCATTACGACAGGAATCGAAGAGTTCTATTTTGTAGAAAATCGAAATTTTTATATGGATCCCTGCAAACCCTTGATGTTAGATGGGTGTCACTACGCACCGTTTATGCAATTTAATACAATACAATACAATGCAAAACAATACAAACTTTATTTATTGTGGGAACAACATAATTACAAGTAACATTAGAATAGGTCTGTTTCTACTGAATACATTAACATATATGAAAGAATATAAAAGTAGTCCGTCATACAAAATGTAGCATTCACTCTTAGAATTAGTACAGACATAAACAATAAACAATATTTAACATTTTCTAAAACTAAAAGGAGAAAGGATAAAGATGTTTTGTGTGATATGTTACAGCTATTACCAGTATGATATATGTAACTGGAACTTGTGTACACAGGTCCTCACATCTGACTTGATTTAGCTGACCTGGCTGTCATGGGTTCCTGACTCCCACATGTTTCCCGCATAGCGACCCAGTTTCGGGTGGAACTTGACATGACATTTAACACACATTTACTTTGGTTTACTTTTAACATATTTATTCAACCCGAATCACTAAAATAATACATATGATGTGTTCATCGAGTGGTTCTTCAGACAAAAGACATACATTTTAATATAAACAAAGCATACAAGACATACAAAATATACATATATGGTGAAGACAGACATTAATATATAAATCCCTTCGTTTCAATAATGTAATTTTACACCAGGATAAATATATTTTCATTTCTACAATCTGGCTGATCAGTTAACCCACGCTGTAAAATATCTGTTAGGCATCTAGAAGCCAGATATATCAGAAAAAAGATGGAGTCCTTGTGTTATTAGATCTCTGATGCCAGTGAGTAAAGTATGTCTATGGGTACGGAATAGGGGACAGTATAAAAAGAGAATGAGAGAGGAACTCTTCCGAATCATTACATTTACATAGAGGGGATGGAAGTGCGTTTGTCTGGAATGAGTGTTCATTTAGAGGGGTATAGCTCAGGCTCAACTGAGTCTGACATATGTTAGCCAAGCGGCGAAACCTCAAGAATGGTAGAGTGGTACATTATTGGCTGTTAGTAGAGTTTGTTTCAAATGTTCTTTAAACTTGAAAATTGATGTAGAGTAACGTATGTCTAGAGGTACGATATTCCAGAAACAAATTGTACAAGGGACGAAAGAAGTATTAAAGCGATTTGTTTGACATCTGACTTGCCTTAAGTTTGAATTATTTCAAATGTGTATTTTTGTGACAGCGGGAACGAGAGATAAGGAGGGCATTAGTTATTTATCATTTGTAAAACACAACAAGTTTAAAGTGTCGATACCTCCTACTCAATTTTGTGTGGACAGGCGTTTGTCACAGTACATGTGTTGGAGGTTGCAAGTGCATATTCTGGCCGCTTCAAATTGAACGACTTCGAGGGTTGTTGACAAGCCGCTGCATCAATTATCAAAAATAACGCATCCATACTCAGGAATTGGATGCACAATGCAGAGATACAGTTTAGTAAGGGTATGTCTTGTTAAGTTGAATTTTAATCTTTTGAGTAAAACTAAGTGCTTGAATAATGCCTTATGTATGACGCAATCCATATGAGTTTTCCAGCCCAAATCCAAACACAAAGCAATACCCACATGAGTATAAGAATAAGGTTAATGAACTGTATTCTCTCCAAGCAATGGTGCTGGATGATTATTTTGGTTGTGTTTTGTTACAAATAAGATGTATATCACCTTGCTAATATAAAAAGAAACACAACAGAGTTTACCCCAATTATGAATGATGTTAAGATCATGATGTAAGTGCCCAGCTGACACAGCTGGATTACAAATCATTTCAAGGACACTAAAGTCATCAGCGAAAATTCTGATGTAGCAGGAAAAATGGACACTAAGTCATTAATGGAAACAGAAAAACAGAGTGTTAACTTGTCCACTCCAAGTTTGACTTGCATTGGGGCTAGTGCGCTTGTGCTCCTGACCTGCATCAGAAGATTCAATGTTCAGCACTCTCCAGTTACTCCATGAAAAAAACCCAACACACTTCATTGATGGCTAGATGGAAAAAGCTGTTTATTCCAGACGTGCATGGCTTATAGGTACCCAATTACCGATTATATTCCTTTGGCATATGAGGAAAACAGCAACAGACCTCACCAGAGATCGTCAAAATGTATTTGCACATGTGGCTCATTAAGCTGTTAAGTCACAAAAAGGTCGTTAAGAAAGCGTTGGGATATTTTCCTTAAACACCCAGACCGACATAAGACACTCTCAATTATGCTCCATTGTTGTGCAACAGTAAGTACATTGCCGTTTAGACACCATAGTAAACATGTTGAGGGTACAAACTAGTTGTAAATATAAACTGGATTAGTGACCTAAGATTTTTAGGGACTTCGATGTTGTGTCTATAACTAATGACTCCTGCTTATCTGGAGGATCACAGCCAGAAGTGGCAAACCGAGATGTGATAAGTTTAGGGGATGCAGATTTGACCCTTTTCACACTGTTTCAACTTAAGGTTGGAGTTTGTTGGTTAATGAGAATTACAACCTAAATGTTAGAGATATCCCAGAGGCATACAATCTTTACACATGTTCCCTCCTTTTAGTTTTGATACATATAGCAATACTTCAACACGATATCAATATTGGAAGTTCCATAGCTAATACAAAGGTTTTACCTAATCTATTTACACATGGTCTGACTTTTCTGATGACAGCAAATGATACCTATATTATTTCAAAGCTGAAGAGGGTGTCCAACTATTATGCAGGACCAGAGGTTCCAGAACATGGTCCACCAGAAGGGCGAGTCAAACAGCCCTTGTCCTTACACAGATCACCAACCCTTCTCCCCAACAGCAGTCATTGTTATATGAAATAACAGCATTATTATAGTACGGGTATAAAAGTACATACATACTTTATAAAATGAAATAAAGGTGTGAGTTCCTTTTTAGAATAAATATTAATCCACATGGGGACAATTGCATTGTAAGTCATGTACAGATTTACATGCTGCGATCCATTTCAAATTTGCTAGTAGCCCAAGACAAGGGTGCCATTAGTGGCCCCTTTTATAACCAAGTGCCTTGGTCTAGTTTCAGCATGCTCATGGGGAATGCAGAGACATTTATTTATATATGCATTAGGCAACATAATGAACTCCAGTGAGGAGGTTAAAAATACAGAGAAATATATAATTTTGTGTTTGAATATGTGACCTGGTTATTTGGGGCAACTCTCCACCTAGATATGCTGTCTACTAAGCCTCACGGATCCTATCTATCTGCATTTTGTGTATTCAAGCTTGCCAGAGTTATTCACAGAGACACACAAACTTTTCCATAATAAGCAAAATATTATTAAATTTACTTATGACCCACACACACCAACAGACACTTTAAGATTGATCCAAATCACTTCTTAAACTGAGAGTGGCTCATTTTGGGACCAAACAAACACCTGTATCACCCGCTAGTGTTAATTTATATATATGCATATTGTGATTTTTTTTAACCTTTCAATATTCATAATGTATGCAATTGTATATACACCATGTGCATATGAATAAAATATTATCACACAATCATCATGATTTAGATAAGCAGCTTTTGTTGCTATTATGAATGGTTATTTGGTAAATGAGGTTATTACATATACCGTCATCTTAGTATGCCTGAATTCAAAACGTTCTACTGCAACAGATGTATCAGATAAGAGCTGACAATAGGCACTGAATATTATTTCATATGCTTCCCCCTTCTATCGTATGCGTCCTTTTCACATACCCATTGGGAATAGGATCATGGCTTCATTTTGATAAAGGTTAAGAATATTTCAGTAAGAATGGAGAGGTCTACAAGCAAAGGTGAGGTAATATGTATGCTTCCCGTGCCAAATATTACGTTTCCACAAATAATGACTTCGTTCACACGCAATATCGTTTCATTCCCATACAATTGTATTTGTGTCTTTTCGTATGTATACTATTTCTTCGCCTAAAAATTCTAAATACATCTGTCCCTCCCTGGAGTTTCTTACAGAGCCCCGGAAGGGTCATGTATGAAAAAAAAAAATTTGTACCCTGAATTTCTTTGGAAAAAATATAAATGTACATGGTACATATGGTACTATTAAGCACACATGCACCAGAGGGACGGATACGAGCTTGGAATGATATTGCAGGGGAACGAAATATATTGTGTGAGAATGAAATTATATTGCATGTGGACGTAACAATGCTGCGTAGGAACTAAACGCCATTGTGTGTGAATGAAATCAGTTGAGCGTTAACGAAATATTTGGTTAACATACACAAAAATTCTTTCATATGCAATATGTTTTAATAACAGGCAATACCACTTTGCTGGCTTAATATCATTTCTAGCATAATGAACAATGCCATTTTTTCTGTGATGTCCCTTCAGGAGCTCAGGATTTTATCCAACAACGGTCATGACAGAAAAATTTATTCTTTCAAAATGCATTTTTTTCACAAAGGTAATTGTTCCGTTCAAAGGACAAAAATTTGTCGTTGGAACTAAAAACATTGTGAGAATACAAAATATCAGCCCCCCGCATGTTTTTTCAGGGTCTCCATAATTTCTTATGTGTAATGAGTAAACATAACAATGTTAACCGACTGGAGAAAGAGTTCATAGCTTTTGGGGGCATACTGGACGCCATGCGCACAAAACGTCTCATGGAAAACTTATTATTCTTCATGCTAATACAAATTGCGACATCAGGCACTTACTGACAACTTTTCATAAGAAAACATCGCATGCCGACTTTGTCACTTAATGTCTATGCCTCCTTTTGTTCCAGATATCATGTGACACTGCATTTATAGCACAATGTCTGAAGAAACGCTTCCATTACTTGGCGATGCCTCGTATAATCCCAAACCGTCAATTACAGTTAACAGACTTATCACTGTTGAACCATTGACATTCATATTCTCTCTTGCTTCGACACCTGGTAGAATAATCGTAGAACAGTATGTGTTTGCATCACTGGCCAGATCATATAATTATACACCCAACGCAAATACGCCAGATGGATCCACCTGTGATTCAAGCAATAATGCATCTTCAAATATCGCTGCTCAGCAAAAGACACAACAACAGTCCGCTCTCATGATGGAATTATTTCAGACATCATTGGTTCTGCCGACGGTCTGCACAACAATTATCATTGGCTTCATCAGTCAACAAATGGGAAGAAAAGTTGCAATGATGCTGCCACTAGTTGGAGGTTTATTAAAAACTGCCTTGATGATCGTTATCATTTTATTTGATTTGCCCCCATACCTTATCTTCATTCCGTTTCTCTTGGATGGTATTCTGGGTGCTCTTCCTACATTTTTATCAGGCGTTTTTGCTTACGTGACCGATGTAACAGACAAAAGCAATCGAACGATCCGCTTAGGGGTATTGATGGTAGCTTACAGACTTGGTTCTTTGGTTGGACTGTTCTCATCTGGATATCTGATTGCTGGTATTGGATACACATATACTTATGTCATTATCATTGGGCTATACATGCTTGGCACTTTATACTGCATTTTCGTAAAAGAAACTATCAGTAAAAAAGGAAAAGTGGTGTTATTGTCTTTCCAACCTTTTGTACAAGTATATCAAGTTTTTTTCAAGAATACCACTGCCAACAGAAGATGGAAACTTCAAATATGCTCGCTGCTTGTATTAATCAGTGGCCAACTGGAGGCCTCTTTGGCAGACATACAGACATACTTTGTGCTAGGTAATCCTTTGTGTTGGACCTCTGAACAAGTGGGTATCTACAATGCTGAATATCTGGCAGTTGGTATACTAGGACTTTACGTCGCTGTGAAGCTGTTCGGGAAGTGTGTGACTGATGAACAACTTTTGTTATTAGGATCTCTATCTGGAGTAGCTGCTTGTGTATATTATACCTTTGTTCGCAACACTGCAATGATGTACTTAGGTAAGTATAGTTTTACATGAAAACCGTGATGTGCACTGACAAATATCTACTTTTTCTGATCACCATATTTGCTTGTTTCAGATGTAACAATTCTATGACAACAAGCTATATTTACATATTGAAATTATGATCGTTAGGAACATCATTGTTTGGAATACAAAAAAATAGTTGGTGTTCTTAATATAAGCAATGAGAAAATATTTCAAATTTTTGCGATTGATGTTCAAAACCTCACAAGATGCAATTGTCATAATAACTCACCATAAATAGTTTTTTTTTACATTATTCATTCCATTGTGTTGACCACTGTATCAAGCCGTTAAAAATATCTATTTAATCATGTCTGGCGTCGTGCTATATTATGGCTAGTGGCTGATATATATAAACTACCAAATATATCTCAATTTTATAACTTAACATAATAACATAATTTGTCAGTTATCTTTAAGACATTTACATGTGTATGAGGAATAGTCCGTGCAATGTGTGTGAAGATCAGCAAAGTGGCAATGCATGCTTGACTCTATATGGGCTGAATAAGAGACAAAGTCAGAAATCACACCTTGCACTTTGAGCTGCAGGTCGGTTGCAAGGGCCATGGGAGTCAAGCACAAGACCATCAATAAGTTTTTCCGAAAATTCTGCCAAACGAATCATGTTGAGGGTCTCCCACGAAGAGGACCACCGAAGGTGACCAACAGGCAACTAGACCAATTTGATGTCAATTGGGCACTGAGATGCAGGACTTGCACCACTCCAGACACCTAGCGACAGCTGCAAATAGCCCATCCTCATCCGAAACGAATCTTCACGCAAACGTAATACAACAGATTTCACACTGCCGGTTTGCTGTCTAGGTCCATGGTGAAGAAACAGTTGCAGAAGATCGCCACAGGGTTGCGAGATTCCAGTGGGCAAGACGGCACGCCGGTACCACACAGGCAGCCTGCTGGTTATCAAGGCTCCCTGTGGTTACTGACGAATCTGGCTTCTCCCCACAGAGGAATCCGGGCCTGTTGGACACCAAGGGAGAGGCATGCCGCATGCTGTGTAAAGCCACAGTTGTGTTTGGAGAAGGCATGCTGATCTAGGCGGGCATCTTAGCCAATGGCAAGACTGGCCCTAGTTATACTGAATGTAATACGGCTACATCACCGCACTCCTACAGTCACACCTGCTAGCATATACTGGTACTATTGACGACAAATTCATTCTGATGCAGGACATTGCCAGACCACATGTTGCTGCTGACGTACGGTGACTTCCTTAAAAGGGAGATAGTGGAGGAACAGGAGTGGCCAACCTGTTCTCCCGACAATCCTATTGAGCACCCATATGGAGTCATCTGAAGGGAAACATCTATGAGAAGAGATGTCCTAGCTGCAATTTTTCCGACGTACGACGCTAATTTTTGCTCAGCTGATTTGTCAGTCATCTTAGCTTATAGGATGGTCCTTTGTCCGTCTGTCCATCCATCTGTCGTCGTCGTCGTTCCACAATTCACACTTTCGACTTTTTCTCCTACAGCATTTGCCACATTCACTTCAAATTTGGTGGCCATGTACCTTGGGTGGGTGTCTACTAAGTTACCCAATGGTTTTTGCTCCAGTGGTTTTTGGATTTTTTATGATTTTTTTGTTCTTTTGGAGGCAAATATAAAAAAACCTTCTTCTCGGAAACCGCTCACCCAATTCCTTTCATATCACACAGGAACATTTGTAAAGACTCGCAGTTCTACATTTGTTCACCAGGTGGCGCTGCGATTTTATTTTATCTTTTTTAAAATTATTTTTTGTGTTTTATTGCTATTTTCGACTTCTTGTCTATAAATGAAAATTGGTGGATATATTCCTTGTGGTAGGCCCAAACAAAATTTTTCACTAGGAGACAATGCTGCGAATTACCGATTTTTAACGAATTTTTAAATTCAGGTACTTGCTGGGAAATGTACCTTTCCTATTGATTACTATGTAAGTCAAGTGGCATCCAAATGCTAATTCACATTTTTTACTTCTTCTCCGAAACTGTCTGTCAGATTGACTTTAAACTTGGTGGCAATGTACCTTGGGTGGGTTTCCAGCAGATTGTTCAAATGGGCATGCTCCGTTGATTTTTGCATTTTTTATGAATTGAATGTTTTTTGGGGGGGGTGGCAAAAAGCTTTGAAAATCGCAAGGGTAAACGTACATGTCAGCTGCGCACAGGACTGCCACAGTCCTCCTGTTAACAGGAATGGGACAACATGCATCAGAAGCTCATCAGGAATTTGCTGCGCATCATGAGGAAGCGCTGCCAGCAGTGTGTTGACAACGGTTGGGGATACGCATCGTATTGACTGAAAATAAGCCTTTACAGTCACAGGACCTTCCACTGATTACTTCAATTGGTCAAACGATGTTTCCTTGAAGAAAAGGAAAGTGATTTTCAATAACCATGATCTGTAATCAGCCCTAAAGAGCCAACTTACTTCACCTTGAATACTGCTGTTCCCAAATGGACATCAATGCGTACCTGTGATAGGGACTTTGTGTCACTAAGAACCCAGAAAACATCTTAAAGCAAACTTTTCTTCCTTACTTTACTTCATGGTATCTTATTTAAGGCTCTTTAGAAGGTCTAAGATTTTTTTCCTGCCCAGCCAGAAAAAGAGAAAGTGGGTAAGACCCAGTAAGAGAAAATGAAGTCTTGTTATGACCATGAGCGAAAGGAGCAGGGTCAGTCAGACAGTTTTCAGACTAAGTGAAACTTTCAGTGGTTGGCTTTAGCATAATGAGATGATAAGAATATATTCAGACCTAGAAGGACATTGGTAGCTGACTCATTAGCATAAGGGAAAGGCTTTGGGGTGACAAGACTGTTATAAGATCTGGTATTATTTAAAGATGTTTTTGGGGTAGGGTAACTAACACATGTAAATAACATGATCAGATATAACAAGACCTTGTAAGATGTAGGAGCCAGGACAGCCGCAAAGTGTCAGAATGTTTGTACTATCCTGCTGAGCAACATGTGCACTGATGTTCCATTCTCTGTTCCGCTTTTTAAAAGTCAAATCAGGGTCCAGACCATGATATATCGATCTAGCAAGAGATACACATGCACAGTACATACTCCCACTTACGTATGTTGTACCCACAAACTTTACCTCACTTGGCCACTATAGTGGACAGTGTTCACAAGCTCGTCACTGATAGAGGGTAATGTATTGAATGTTAAAACAAACAATATTTGTGGTCCAAGAACTGTGACAGCACATGTATATATGCAGTCATCCATTACAACTTTCAGTTAAATTTTACTCTGATTAGCACGCCTTTAAACCTAAGACATTAAAGTGTTTGTTTTTTCCAAACACACACCTTGCACACAACGTACACTGCTTTTATCGATTGAGGTTGAGGATTGCAATGTAGGCAGGTTTCACCCTTCCATAACCCAGGACAATGAAGTGGACCCATCTACAATGCATGTTCATATACAAACGTAGATGGAGATTGAGAGAAAATGAAGAAACAACCGTGATTTTTAAAAATTGACATTTTCATTGTCTGCATAGCTGTCGCACTTGTAGTACATCAACTGAGACCCCAAAAAACAGAAGAGATAGACTACTGCATGGAAAAATACAAATGATTTCTATTATTGCTTTACTTTACATTGGTCCGCCGGATTTTTCCGGACAGGCACCTCTTCATTCTCTCTCTCTCTCTCTCTCTCTCTCTCTCTCTCTCTCTCTCTCTCTCTCTCTCTCTCTCTCTCTCTCTCTCTCTCTCTCTCTCTCTCTCTCTCTCTTTGCCATAGTGGAAACAGTCGGCACAGATATATACTGGAGGGGGGCTGTAATGGCATACTGGACATTTGTATTGGATGTTCTTATGTAATGGAAGCCTTTTTCTTCTCCGCACTTTGTACCATTATTTCTACATTTTCTTTCTTTCCGTAACTTGTACCAGGGCAAAGTTAGTACTCGTACCAGCATACTAGCTCCCCCCTTACCCCATCTTCCGCAACATGCTTTTCTTTATTTTTAACTGTCCTTTTTCAAAGACACACTGGGGAATTTTATATAACCAGACCTGATTACATCTTGGTGTGGCAGCAACTTAAACACTTGCTGGTCAGTGACAAAGAGATCAACCACCACTGAAAAGCAGCCCATGATGTAGTGGTTGAACCTGCACCACCTACACCAAAATACATGTACGCACTGACAAAAGTGTCTAATCGGGAGAGATCCGAGATCGCAGAAATTTTGCATGTTAGGATTTTTGATATTTCAACATAAATGAATGTACATGTAGCATTATATGACCATATGAAGGATCCCATGACAAAGAAAAGCATATTTTACAGTTCTTGGGTGACAGAACAAAAGCAACATCTAACAAGACATGTTTATAAAACATAGATGCCCCCTTACCATCATTATGTTCGCCCTCATTACTCTCTTGATAGTACTAAATTGGGGCACTCATAACCTTGGGAAGTGAATGCAGGAACCAAATTCACTAAAGTGTCATTGGGAACTTGGAAAGTATGTCAAA
>OZ026615.1:64305300-64370300 GCA_964020975.1 Hermodice carunculata | reverse complement strand
CACGAGTTGCCGTAAGCGGATGTGCTGACTCGCGTAGTCATTTCAAAGTTGCTCTGGGTCTCAAACTGTCATCCCAAGACACCGATTTCATACCAGTACCGCGCGTTTGCACATTGCTTCCTTTTGCTATGACTTAACTTTCTTTTATGTGCACATACCGAACAAAGAGGAAAGTAACCGGGCGTCTGGATATACTATAGATATATATTTCATGCAATACATGCAAATAACTATCGGCCAGCTTGGTTTAATTTGATGACTTCTTGATCTTGCGGGACATGCTGCTTTGAATATAGTTTTATGCTTCAAAAATTTGATCAATGCATACTGGGGTGGAATGAGGTCATGCATATCATAAAGTAGTCCAAATTTCTAGAAAATGCAAATGGAAATCTTTAACTTCGCAAGCTTGTCATTTGATGTTTTAGGTTCTCATACATCCGCGAGTTCCGTTTTTCCAACAACTTTTTGTCACTGAATAATTGGTTCAATCCAATCAAATCACACAAAATTATATGACATATGTACTAGCACTTAGCATTGCGAGAACGAGAGCCAAAATTGATGTTCACCATTCTCTCTTATGTGACCAACGTGCAGCACTATGACACATCCACAGGCAACGTGACCTTCAGACCACGGTCTCAGTAAGTGGGTGTTGCTAGGGAGATGTTCCGTCCATCTGTGTATTTGGACTGAAAGCAAAACATTTAATCGGTAATGAAAGCAAGCAAGAGCACGTTCATTTTGACCAAGGAGCCTACACGTGCAGGCTCCTTGTTTTGACCGACGGTTTGCGAGTTACGTTAAAGGCGCTTTCAGCCATCAAATAATACATATGGATTTGCATGCACTTGGTCTGTTACTTATAAATGATGTTTGTTTGCGCTCCATTTGTAAGGCACACCTAACCCCGGTAATTGTGTCGATATTTGTATCTAGCTACAACCAGTTTATGATCACTATGTACAGATGACAGTAACAAATTGATCGTAATTTTAGTTTTTCATATTCACATGTTTATACGGCCAGTTTCAATACATATGGAAAACTGCAGTTCCTAAGTAATCTACTGCCCTACATCTTTCAAAAGAGCCTCTTAATTTACATTGTAAACCAAGATACAATTTGTTCCATTATATTCTGTACTTGTGCTTATATTACCTTGAAGATGGCCAAGCTACAGACTACAACATCAGGTGGACTGCATCGAGGTGGTACTTTATTAGTGGATGTTAAATGAGATAGAAGTTTCTGATTAGATGTCTAATAGCTTCATTCACTTTTCAGCACTTTCTACTATCACTCTCTAGTGCTACTTTCCAAATACAAGCAGAGCTACAAGTTCCCTCAGTTCTAGCATCTATCTCGGGGCAATTTTCAATGGGGATATCACCATAACCATAGTTCAACATATCATTCAATCAATATGGTATAACTATTAGCTACATAGAGCATGTAACTGTCTTCATGTGGATGGGCTAAGATCTTGGGCGTTTTTGTTCCTCAGAAAAACTTGTGTCATGGATAAAAGTTGTTTTTATACAAGGAATACTATAAAAATGTTTTCTGTTTATTCTTTAAGGAAAGAATGAAAATAAAAGCGGCTGCGTCTTCATCCCTTGTCACAGATAGACCTAAGTTCGTTAGACACGCATTACCTGTGCCCGAGGCTGTAAGGTCGCAACTAAGGTGCGTCTGCTGACTGCCAGTGACGCCTGGAGTAACATTACAACATTGATGCTACTCTTTTCTTTCTTTCAGGATACTCGTCCTCAGGTCGAGGAAAGAGGAAAAGACATCGCAGGACAAAAAGAAAGTTTTACCGAATCGATAGATGCACATTTCACGAGAGCCCAACAAAACACAACAACAGATACTCGGGACCAAACACTAAGGGTCTTTCAAAATGGTGATGTTACCTATGAGCATGCAAGATTTGCTTGAAATAGAATCAAAGTTGCCTCAAGCATTTGACACCAAAAGAGATTCCCTCACACATTGTACGCTGCAAATACTGACATTAATAACACAGTTGCTCGGTAAATAAAATCCCTGTGGTTTAGGTTGAGAGGACAAATAAGAAATCGGGCGTTTGTTGGGTGCAACAATTCAATCTACAAGTATATGTGTGTGTAGCTTGTTGAGGGAATTAAATATATAAATAGGTGCGATGGTTTTTCTTGTGGGATCTTGAACTTGTCCAGGTGCTTGAACAATTTTATATATTTGCTGATTTTTTTATTTCAAAAGAAGACATATTACCTCATCATGTGTCAGCGCTGTGCTAGAGAAAGATACAATGGATAACAACCAGTAAAAGAAGTCTGAAAGGAATATTACGTTCTATGAGCAAACGCTTAGGAAAGGAAATCAAGATCTTTATGGATTCATATTCCCTCTCAGAAAGATTTGATATTAATTGCACTTGTACCAGACCTTCAGGACAACCAAGTGAGAACAATGATATATTTTGATCAACTTGTCCCTACTTTCAGCCTTAGAGTTCAAACTACCTATTATGTTAATCATTGACGATTTCATTCATTGGTTTTCAAAAATGGATTGTTCATTACGCTGGACAATAAAATTAGAATATATTGTTTTATATTTTTTCAAAATATTTGTTTCCTTATAGTATCGAAACCTTCACAAATACTGTGGCCTAT
Organism: Hermodice carunculata; assembly: GCA_964020975.1. Taxonomy (NCBI): domain Eukaryota; kingdom Metazoa; phylum Annelida; class Polychaeta; order Eunicida; family Amphinomidae; genus Hermodice; species Hermodice carunculata. The sequence continues at coordinate 64,367,631 of OZ026615.1, read as the reverse complement.
CTGTCTGTCCGCTATGTTTATTACGGTCTCGTTTTGACTTTTTGTAGGCTACCTATGGGCCATGTGATTCATTCCCTGCCGTGAAATAATCCTTAGATTTCACACAAGCCATGCACAAACTGCTTCAGCAGAAAACCCATTACAAAATGTGATCATGTTTAGACACGCTTCTAGCGGTCATGCTATGAGCCCTGACCCTCACCAGACAGGAAACCCACAATTCGGAATGCTTATGTCAGAAAGGCACTGTGGTGCATTGTACTATTGAGAAATGTGTACATTGACAACCAACATAGGATTGCTTCACCGTGAAACTATGTACGTGGATCTGATGGAATATCCTATTTAGGAACACATATTCAATACATTCAAAAGCTTCATACAAACCTGTTTAGTCACTGCTTCAAAATACATAATTCCTCAAGTCATTGAGGGTCCATCCAATCTGTGCCAAGGTGAAAATACCCGACAGAAAAAATAACTAACCAAAGTACTGTCTGATCTCCTTCCTAACCAACGTGTCTAAGGTTTTCGAAACGCACATTTAACTACACATTAGAGAGAAAAAAGAGAACGGCCCCACTGGGTTAAGGACTCTTAATACATGGGACCATTTTTAAAGAAAAAACATTGTACAGTCCTCTACGGTACTACGTATTGATGCCAATGTAGGTAAAGCACATACTTTTAGGTTGGTGTGGTCATGGACTACAGATTGGTGCAAAGATCAACAATTATTCCGGCCTAATTGTTGAACAAACACAGTGACAATGAAATGACCCGTTTTTATCCTGTTTATGTTTATTTCTCTTGCAAAACAATGGCAAAAGTGTAAAAATGGTTTGGTTTGGTTCCTAGCACTATTTTCCAAAAACTTCGCCATATTTGTTTTGATATCTTGTTTAGTTTATGAAATATTGCTCAGCAAAGTAGAAAAATCTACTTTGTCAAAGAAGAACACCGGAAAGTCGGATTTTTTCAACCTTGGTTTGGTTTAAACATATTTTATTTGAAAATCCATTGGCCGACAGGCTCACCAGCCTATATTAAGGCCTCTTTTCAACTATACAAAACTATATTTCCTATACTATCCACAAATAAGGCAATTATTTTTGGGATAATATTCTTAGGAATCAAACGAAACCGTTTTTAAAGTTTTATTATTTGTTTCATAGAAAAAATAGACGAAAGCAGAATAAAACCTGACTATTTCATTATTACTGTGTTTATTTAACAATTAGGCAAGGACACTGATTGACCTTTGTACGTATCTATAGTTCATGATTATACTAACTCAAAATATATACTTTAGCTGTCTTTGCAACAGTAGGTAGTACTTTATCAAGGTCTAAAGTTGGTTTTCTTCAAAAACAGTCCCATGTATTTCGAGTCGTTAACATGGGGTACTAAGAATATGAACCGTAGCAAATATGATGCATAATTATGGAGTTGCGTAATATGGTCATGAAAGCCTAGTTTGCGGCCTAGTGCAGAGTAAGAAAAAGTAAGTGAGATAAAGCTGGGGTACGTAAGACAAAGAAATAGTCACAAAGTGCATCCAAAATCTAGGTGCACGTGGGGATTAAATGGCCTGCTGCAAGCACACGAGACACCAGTGACTGTCAACATGAGTCGGGGTGGGGATCACTGGCAACAGACCTCTGATTTTCAGAGTGGAATGTATTTGGTATGCTAGTTTGTTTACACACTCTCCAAAATATGTCCAATGTAAAACAAGTGGGACTGCTCAACTTTTTTCCAGAGTTTACTTTTTTTACAAAACATTAGCAAAACCTGGTTATTCAAACTTGAGACTGTACCATAAATAATCAGCTCAAGTTAATGTACGAGGGCTAGCTGAGAGGTTCTAAGCCTAAGTGGGATATTTCAATAAGACTGAAACAAACATTTGCCAGCACCAAATACAATCTTTCATAATCGTGGACATAAGAACTGTAACTGTTGTGTGATTAGTGTCTTTGTTCCAGGCCATCTTACCCATTGCCGTTAGGGGAAAAACCGCTGCATTATGCGTGTGGAAATCGTTTTCCTAGCATTGGCCATTAGGGTTTAAATGTTGACCTTTCTCAAATCAGCATTCATTTCTCAGCTTGCACTTGTCTTGTTCAAAACTCCAAGCACTGGTGCGAATTACAACCTACAAGTCTGTGTAGCTCGTGATATTTTACTTTAATTTTTTTTCTGCAGGGTTGTTTGTGATTCAACAGGTACATTATTGAAAACAGGCACTTTTTCTTCACAAGAATAATCTTTCTGACATGTAGAATATTTGATTTACAGGGCAACACAAGATGGGTGCACATTTTCGGCGACTAAACTTTACTTTGCACGTTGTTGCAGGCCCTCCCAGTAATATACTTGGCAGTAATGAACCCTCCACCTTCTACACTTTGCAATAATGGACCTTTGGAAAAATGGCTTTCTAGCACGGTGCACCTTTTATGATGTAATAGTACTCAATCTAAATTAGACTGTTTTAGACCTACCCTCTGTCAGGCTTGCAATAATTTGCAGTTTACAGTTTCAGATGGAACCGATATCTGCTTTTGCATAAAATTGTCAAAATAGAAAGAAAATGCAGTGGTCTTGCAACACAGTTTAATTTGTTGAACAGCCACTAGATGTAAATTACGGCTGGTTGCCAACATCCTGTGGGTCATTTTCTTGGTGTTCTTAGCATCGCGCTCGAATTACTGCTTCTGACATAACTTGCCTATCAGGGAAATAACAGTGATAGCCGAAGTCAGAAAGAGAGAAAGAGATTTGAATGAAGACAATTACACTTGCACTTACTTTTTGCACTCAATACTGATCGATCCAGGGTAAGTGTAGATTCCGTTTCATATTTTGGTAGTATATTCTAGTACAAAAAAGTTAAAGATCCTCGCACCCAAAAGATCCTGAAAAAAAACTAATAAAAACAAAAACAAAACAAACAAAAAACAAACAAACAAACAAAAACAAAAACAAAAACACACACAAAAAAAAAAAACGAGAAAAAAACATAATAAACAAAAACCAGAAGAGAAAATTTGCTCCACAGCAAATTTGGTTGCTGACAAAAAACAGAAGAAAGAAAGAAAGTAAGAATGAATGAAAGACAGAAAGAAAATAGAAAGAAAGACAAAAAGAGAGAAAGAACAGATCCGGGACAAGCAAAATGTCTGGCTATTCATCTAGACATCAAAACCAGCTTCCATTGGATTTAACACAAGGTATGAAACATACGATATTTAATATGAAATTGGATGCACTGTAATTTTAAGCAACGTGGTCAAGGAACACCAGTTAATGTTTGAACAGGTGCAACACAAACTAGAAAAGAAGATCTGCTTGCTTCACAGCAAATCTGGGTGTCTTCACATTGACAACAATTCGATATGCTACAATTTGCGATTGTTCAACATAATCTAAAATTTGTGTATTGCCTAATTTTCATAAACTAAAATGGTACAACTTTGGTTCTTGATTCATTGGATGTGGCCATGTCACAGACTTATAAACTGAAGTTTGAACGGCACCGCTATCTAAAATAGTTTGGAAGCTAGTCAAGATTTTAATTTTGTGCATTTGCGTAATATGCGTCATCAGACAAGTTTGGTGGTTTTCGGAATAAAGTGTCCGAGAAAAAATTCTGACAAATTCGGTCGTAAAGAAGAGAGAGAGAGAGAGAGAGAGAGAGAGAGAGAGAGAGAGAGAGAGAGAGAGAGAGAGAGAGAGAGGGGGGGAGGGAGAGGGAGAAAGAAAGAAAGATAGAAAGATAGAAAGAAAGTAAGAGAGAAAGAAAGAAAGAAAGAGAGAAAGAAAGAGAGAAAGAAAGAAACAAAGAAAGAAAGAAAGAAACAAAGAAAGAAAGAAAGAAAGAAAGAGAGAGAGAGAGAACGAAAAAGATAAAATCTTGGAAAAACAAAGGGTCTGGGTTTGCACCCAGACATAAGGATTTTCCCTGGTAAGGGGAAAAAGTTCAGAATCTGGTGATCATCATGTCTGACATTGAGGTTCATAGGGGCTTTAAAATGAGCGCATTGGGAGCATGTGGTTACACTTTGAAGTCACCAAGCCCCGACGTGCGGATCTCCGAAGGCAGACGTCGCAGTTTCATAAGCGGATGATCATTGGAATGGTAGCGGCTGGCCTTTCGCAGCATGAAGCAGCATCGAGGATGCAGCTTTCCAGATTTTATTCTATCTCTACATTATGCCCAAATGCTATACCAATAAGGTTCTCTGTTCTCCGTTTTTATTTATTTGCGTGAAAATATTTAAAGGTAAATTCTCAGATGGAATTGTCGCTCATAAGTTGTAATGTAGTTCTAATTTTTTCATTGTGTTGAAAAGTGAAGTTGGGTGGAGCAGTGCTGTTCTAAAATTGAACTGCAGTGCTCAAAATGTGAACACCTGGGGACGTGTTTGAAGGTGTTCAACATTGTCTTGAAGTGTTCAGGTGGTATAAAATATTGGAACGACATCAGATTGACCATATCTATGGATGGACGAATAGCACAAAAAACCAGAGTACCAGTGTTCTGAAAGTGGATTAAATAGATGGAGGTGTTCAATATACATTGGCTCCTGTATCCAGTGCTGCTACTTGATTCATATCCTGGGGGGCGACTTCATTGTCTGATAAAATATTCCTATTCTGGGGCCCATCGCCACCAACAACTGGTAATTTCAAAGCGTTGTATTTATATTTTTTAGAAATGCTCACATTGGAAAAGTCCCATTATATGTTTAACATTATATTCCTTCGACAAATAACCTTCCGTTAACACTAATCACACATGAATTTTGTGGATACTAACTCTTCAAATATCCAATCAGGACTAACCCACGGACTTTGCGGCCATTTTTAAAATTGCAGATTCCGCACCCAATGATTTGATAATAAGGATAGTTTTGGTACCATATTGGGGGGTGGGGGGTGGAAAAGGGGAGGTCATAATATATGAAACCAAAAGCACATATTTTGCAAATATTTCCGAGTATCAATAATGATATGATATATGCTTTGGCCGAGATTAACTTTGATATCCAGATTAAATATATTTCTGTGCAACTGTCCTGCAATGCATTGTGCCAGGTTCAAAATGGCGCTACAAACCTGCATGGTTTGCCGGCTCAATGTATCATGTTGCATTCGGATCCGTAGCTAACGATGATAACTGCTTCAGACACAACCGAGCGGAAAGATAATGTTTTAAAATTACTTTAATGACCGCTTGCCCTGGTAACTCGGAGAACAGACACCTGGAACCTGGCAAAATATTACGATAACGAACACCGAACAACCGAGGCTATGCAACTAGGCTGTTTCGCCGGCCCAAGTTAACTCTCTAGACAATTTGAAATAAAATGATATGTTTGAGTTGACTTTCCTGCAAAAATAAAAAGGCACTTTAAGGCCTCTTTCTCTTTCAGCCAGGGTCTATCATTTTGCATTAGGAAAGGCGGGTTAAAACTTTTTTTAAATGTTTCATTAAATTTATTTACGGTCTGGCCTTTTCATTAGGTTCGGTCGGGTTACCAGAACTATTTTTGTTAGGCCTTGGGTACCTTAGACATTCGTTGAAACATGTTTAATATGGTGTTCTTTCCCCATTTACATATTACCGCCTTTGACGTCAGCTTAATTTGTTACCTGAGAACAGCCAGGGGCACTTGTTTAAAAAAAGCAATACACATTTCATTGAAAAAGCACGGATGGGAAATTTGTTGCCAGTGAAATTATTGTCTGCAAGGATATGTGTGCTTCTGTAAAAATAGAACATGCTAGAACTGACAGTGACATGCTACATAATGTATTCAAGGCAAACTACTGGACTTTCTGGATATGTAAACCACATGTATCTACTCTCCGCAGAGCTGCCAATAACCCGCTTGAATATTTCCATATTTTTGGCAGTTCATGCTTTTATACAATGTGTTGAGGGTGTGCTGAACACACCTTTGACACATACTTCTCATTTATTTTGGTAGTTAAACGTGTTTGCATGATGTAGATGGCTCATGTTTTGATAAACAACTCATTCATATATTATTTTATGCCCAACAGGTGGATTTTTGTTATATGCAAACAGCTACACATATTGGTCTTCCCGATCCTATTTCAATTATTCATTTATTTCGCAAACGTTCGACTGAGATAGAACATAAAAGGTAATGACATCATGACAGTCAGGGGCTCTATCCAAGTAATACCCCTAATGGGCGTTAATGCAGGAACAAAATTGATGGCAATAATGTATACATCTGTTTGCTCGACAGAGTGGTTTTTCTGTTTCATAATGTACGTTGGCCGGGGTACTTGAGCTTAAATTGAATGTAAAGTGCTATATTGCGCACCATTCTTCCCGTTTGAATTGATACACTGGTACCGTGTCATATCGATTCTAACTTACGCATGGCAGGGACAATAGAATGAACCTAACATTTGAAGACTCGTCAAAATTGCACATGTCGCTCCCAATTGATTTCCTATTTAGATGTGTTAGGTTTTGTGTGAAATAAAAGCGTTCGTGTGCAGCTGGACTATTTTGCAACTTGACAGCAGTCATGACTAAATATAGGTTCATCATAGACAGATATTTCTGCCATATGCACTTTAACTAGTCCTTTGAGTCGAACTGACGTGAAGTGAGTCGTCATCTTTTTCATCGTTTAACACCTTGCCATTTTCGTCTCATCTTGGATAAATTCAGTCATGCACTTCTCACAGTCTCTGGAGATGGAGGTGGAAATGTCGTTTGCAATGGATAAAACAAATGATGGTTTTTTGCGACAATTGCTTGCCAAATCGTGTGCTTTATATTTTAACGAAGCATTCAGGTGTGCGTTTCCGACATTACTTGTTACGCCATTCCACTCAGCGCTCGTCAAGAATGACATTGATTTCATCAATACCGTTCTCGAGTTGATTGACAATGAAACGAAAGTTACAACACTTAGCATTGCTGTACAATCAAACACAGGGGAGTCATTGTTCTCCAGGAAAGGGGAAAGATGTAAGCAACGGTATTACATGTATGTTTTGCACTTGTTGGATGATTTTGAAAGAAATGCTTTAAATGAAGCTTTTCTTCAACCTGCATCGGGCATGGGCTTCAAAAATATCGAAGACTGTTCTCACAATGACGCTTATGCCTTTCAGCTCCCCTTGTCACTTGCTTGTGCCAGTGGAAACTCTGAGTTGGTCACCAGATTGCTTGCTGAAGGTATCGACATTTACCAGCAAGATTTGAGGGGATGTAATGTGGTACATGATTTAGCCGTCCTCGGCACTTCTGATGCACATGTTGCCATTTCAATGTACCAAGTGCTTTTGGATACACTCAGGTGCCCATATGACCGCAAAAGACTCCTCCTAGCAAAAGACAGGAAAAACAGAACTCCTCTCGATATTGCTGCCAAATGCTTCAGTCCAGAGATGTTTCTAGCTTTGACAAACACAGCTGGTGTCTACTTGAAGACTGTCAGAGAATGTGGCATGTACAGGCACATACTTTACGACGTTTCTGATTACGAGGGCGTTGCCACTAACATGAAGAGAACAACGCCACTCTATTATTTCAGCCAAATAGACGAAACTCAAGTCAGTAAGGCGCATGATATGAATTTTTTCAACACTGAGCCGGTGAAAAGTTGGATTGAAAAGAAAGTCAGGGGTTTCCAGATGTCACTTCTCATTTGGTGGATAACGTGGCTCGTTTACTCTGGAATCTATATGGGACAGGTTATTACCTTCATCAAGAAATCCCGTTCACCGGTTACGCTAAGCGTCATGCTGAGTTCCATTTCTGTATATCTCCTGTTAGGGGATGTTATATTCATTTTTTACAACATAAAATGGCTGTACCATTTTTTGAAAAACGCATTCCACGGTTCATTTCCAGCAGCATTTTCGTACTTTTACCGATCCTTTCAGTTTGCCTTTCAAACGCTTTCTCTGGTAATATCAGTGATGCAACTTGTCCGAACGGAGAGCCAATGGGACTGGCAACTGAAAGTTTTACATATAACCAACTTAATATTTTTATTTCTCTCGGTGCTGTTTTTCTTTCAAGTATCAGAAGGTGTGGGACATGTGGTCATTATATTTCAACGCATGCTTTGGGATAGCCTGATGTTTCTCCAAGTGGCTGGATTTCTCTATGTTGGTATCGCCACCTCTTTTTATGTACTTGCACCTCATGGTCACGGGCGATCAAATTATGCTGCATCATCTAATAAAACCAATGCTTCTTTCATGGCAAATGCATCTACTCCAAACATTGTCGTTAGTCATCGAATCAATTCTTTTGGATTTAACATGTACCAAACATTAATTTTGTCCTTGACAATTATGGCACCTCAGAATCTGACGTTCAATGATTACACTTTACCTGGCGTAGCTACGGCAGTCTATATAATCAGTATTCTCATCATTGGTTTGATAATGTTAAACCTAATGATAGGTATCCTTGGCCAAAGAGTCACAGAAATAACTCGTATAAAACAAACCCTTCTAAAACTACAAACACTAGCGATTGCGTTGTCCATCGAGGAGAAGAAAACAACTCATATGTTTTGTACTCATAAATTAAAGTGGACCAAGTCAATGTTGAGAAACCGTGGATTAAAGCACTTCCTTTGCGACGAAACCAATGAGAAAGTTTACATAGAGATAATTGAAAAAGTGATATGCAGAAATAATTCCCCTGCATACTTAAAAATACGATGAATATTTATTTTGTGAATAATTCATTCGGATCTGCAAAAACGTGGGCAGGATTTTGTAATACCACACCAGAAAAACGCGGCAAAAATCAAAGGCGGTAAAGGCCTTAGACGTGCCCTGTTTAGAAGTTGTCAAATAAAATATCTGGGGTCCCTTAGACCTTGTTTATCAATTTTGGGTTTGTCCATCGTCATCGTTCCTGTCGTTGTCCTTTCACTTTTCACATCATCGACGTCTTTCCCAAAAACATTTAGCCAGATCCTTTTCAAACCTGGTAAGGATCTACTTTGGCTAGTTCTCTGCCAAGTTTGTTCAATTGGTCATGTTCCTGTGATTATTGGCCTTGTTATGAATTCTTTCATTTTGTCTGGAACATCTTGAAAGATCGTCCTCTCCGAAACCACTTGGCCACTTGCTTCAAAATTGCATAGGGACGTATCGGTTGATGCATATATTTCTATTGATTACTATGCAAGTGAAAGGGGATTGCCATGGTAATTCATATTTTTGTCTTCTCTAAGAGCATCAGCCAGATTCACTTCGAACTTGGTGGGGATACACTTTAGGTGGGTCACTATTGTATCTATTTAAATGGTCATGCTCCAGTGATTTTTTTATTGATTTGTATGTTCAGTGTTTGGTAAAATCTGTAAAAATGTTCTTCTGCAAAAGAGTCTACCCGATTGCTTTAAAATTGCACCGGCACTTACCTGGGTCGCTTAGACATTTACTTTTTTGACAGGTTGCGCTGTATCGTTTTATTATTTCTATTAATTCTTATGTTTTTCCCCTTCTGGCAAATTGCGTGTTGGAGTCTCTTTAAACTTGGCGGGAATGCCCCTTGACCGAATCTGCACACTGTGTGTGCACTACATGGTGCTGCTGGCATTTCCTAATTTTAGATTTGATTCATTAATTGATTTTAAAGTTAAAAGCTCAAACTGATATCTTGGCTTACAAAATCCCGGGGAAGGCAGATCCTTGGTCCATGGTTACTATTATATGCTAATAACAAATTACCTATAGGGTTCTTGTGGTGTTGTCAATTGAGTAACCTTGAAAGGTCAAACAAACATGTTGGCATTTATCTTGGTAATCGTGGATTCTGTCACTTTTCATCTAAAACGATGACTCTATTGCTGTGTTCGAGTGAAGACTTTGTGATTTTGCAATCACTGATGATGGTGTTAAGGAAAAGTGACCTTGATATTATTTCGAAGCCCACAAGACCACTTTAGTATATATATGCAAGGTTGCCAGAGCACAGGATTAGTACACCCCTCCCCCAGGTTTCATATGACAATGATTCTGGGCTGTTTTATAGGTAAATAAACTTTTAAACTGGGTGGAGCAGCTGTAATTTCCGGAAATTCTAATATATATATAAATATATATATATGGTGGAAATTTTACAGGATTTCGTTTTCTAAATTGCCAGGGCCTTTACTATAAAATTGCCTTCAATCACTTATTTGTAGACTTCAGTCATGATTGGTACTAGAGATGGTGTTGAATTTTTTCCATTCATGTGATTTTTTTTGTATGTTTTTGTAACTTTTGACTTTTGCCGCAAAATTGCTGGTTCTGTAGTCGTAAACCTTGTATGAGTGCATCTTGACTTGGCCTTTGTCACGTTTGTTCCCTTGACGGAACTGGTATTGTTGTTAGGTTTTCTTACTAAATTATCTAATAATCAATACCAGTACAGAGCATGTTTACTATGGAGACAATAGACTTAACAAGGTAATTGCATGTATGTTTGGCTGCTTGCTAGTTGTAAGCCGTCGCTGTTATGACAAAGTCAGCTTAACACAGGCTGTTGTTACAACTATTTGGTTTTAGTCTTCTCCTTTTGATGAATATATTCACACGGTTCTTTATATTGGTTGTTATTTGAGTAACATCGAACAAGCACTCAAAGGATTCATCATTGATATAAACAGAATATAATAGATCTAATATTGAGCCTTATGGTATGCTTTCAGTATCAGTTTCCACCATAGTCTATGACCTATAAATGAAGAAATTTTTTTGTTTAATGACAATAAAACCAAAGCCACGGTACATGAAGAACTCCTTAAGGAATGTCAGTATGTTAAATTCGAGTGAAAACGTTTGTGCTATTTCTGCCACAAAAATGGCGCGGTGTTAACCTTGAGTGTTTGCCATGGATCTCACATGTGGTGAATAAAGGATGTTGACCATGATTCTTGGGTTTTGCTGACCCCATCACTCATACTTCATTTTTGAAAGAGTTTGTACTTGTGTCTAATCTTATGATACCAAATCATTTGTTTGTATTTCCGTGCATAGAGGACGAGCAGTAATTGCTTGGGGCACGTATACGGATAAGGATACAGTTGGAGTTAAATTTAGATACATTGTATTTTAACTCCGTTTGCCTCACTGCCTTTGATCTATATTTTGACCCAATTTATAATACAATGGGAGTCATATTACGATGAATATATTCACCCTCATTTTATTTTATATTGTGAAAAAGAGAGTGCATATTGACCCTTTTGTGGTTTCGGTATTTTATGCAAGAAATATTCGATTCTCTTGTAAATTGTAATCGCTTCATCTATCGAATGAACGATTCGTCGATGCACCCCTGGTTGTTTATGTCTATGTATATCATGTATAACAATATATATTTACATTAATATTTGCATGGTATTTGATATATATTGTTTCATAGAGGCCAGGAAGGAAAACCCTGAATTTCACTATAAAAAGGTTAGCTACCTTTAATGACAAAACAGACTGTACCAAATACTACGATAGAAGCAGGTCGTATTAAGTGAAATATTAAGCAGCATGTCACTTCTGTTGAATAAAAAGAATTACTAAAATTTTTTGTAACTTGAAACTAAGATAAAGCCGGTAAAATTTTAATGCTGTTTTGCAAAACATTTTCGAGAGTGATATGTTAAGAACATAACTTTTCATCAACAACATACCGAAGATATAAACGTGACAAGGTTTAAGTTTTGATTAAAGATAAAGTTGAAAACTGACTCAGAAAACGACAAAATGCGCAAGAATTTTACTATTAGTGTCTTTCATCATCTATCTGTAGTTATCAAGTGTATTTTGTATTAAATATTACATGTATTATATATCACTGATGAACCTATCAACCCAGGCCCCACATATGTTCCTCGAATTTTACACGGTTCTGAAGGCTTGCAACCCAAATGTCTGCAATATCAGGAATGCTGGTAAACAAGAAGAAATTAATCTGATGGTCCAATCTTTAAATTTCAGGGCGATTATCATTTTTTTTAACCAAGCAAGATGCAAACTATCCTGATTAGCTTTTGGTTATTCATAACTTTGAACCACCATTCAGGCATGACCGTCAGACAGGCACAGGAGTTGGATTTGATCATATCCACATTTATTCTTAGCTTTAACTCGGCATGTTGACCTAAACGATCAACACTGTGAACCTGTTTAGATAGAGATGTCTACCCAATTTGGTGACACTACTGGTAAGAAACAGCTATCGCCTGCAAGGTCAGCCCGCTGAAACCCGTGACGCTTTTGTCGAGTCTCTTGCTACTTCTATCAATACAGCACTAGAAACCAAATCACATACCTTGATAATCACTGGTGAACTATCACTTGCCAATCTTGTACCTGGACTGAACATACTTCCAGCTTCATAGTTTAAATGTATATATTTTTTTATTTTGAACAAACGATTGGAAACAGGCGTCATGCATATGTGAATTCCTCTCGTGGTAAAAAATTGTAAATGAGATAAAGTTTTGGATGTTGAAAAAAACGAAAATTACAATTCCGAACAATGTGTAATCATTTGGTAATCAGGGATGATCCAGTATTGTTTGAAGTGAAATATCAATTAGCATGTAAAAATGGTAAAAGAGAGAAGCACAAGTCACAGTACAGTGCAATAACACGGACAGAACACAGAGAAGATTAGGCAGGTGACAAATACAGGATGGATAGAGAGACTTTCAGTTGCTTGGTCAAAAAATACAGCTATAAAAACTTATGCTGGTGTGGAAATATTATTGCTTAGAGCATTGTTCTGTTGATCGGGAGTATATATAGTTTGGTAAAGTTAGAGTGCTTTAAATCTGCCTGACTGAAAAATAAAATTTGATGTTGCCTCAAATATCATTTTGTTGTTTACTTTCGAACAGTTATTACTTTAAAGAGTAACGTATTTAAAGTGAAAGGTGTCAGCGGTATGATTATTAATTGCACACTTTTTCTTTGGATAACATAATTTAAGCATTAAAAATTAATGATCGGATGTTTCAGCAGGCGCAGCACATGTGCAGGCAGAGGAACGTCCAGCTAATCCCACCATGGAAACGTTACAGAGCAAAGAAATTGGACGATACAAGTAGTTAGACTTTTCGCCGATGACACATTTACTTGTACTTGTTAATACACTAACTGAGTTCTCTACTCACCTGATCACAAATTTCTGTTCCATACGTTATGTGGAATCTGGTGAAAATGTGGTATGTAATCTTCAATGTTCTTAAATCTCGCTCTTTAGTCTTTTCTGCTAACCGACATAACCTAACCTTGCCCACTTTTTTCCCGGGGATACAGCAATACCTACATGAGATTCTCATAATTGTCTTGGCGTTACCTTGAACTGTACCCTATCCTGACGAGCTCATACCACTTGTATTACCAATAAGGCTAACCAGGGGATTGCGTTTCTCTGTTCATTCTAATACAAATTCTCCCATAAAACCCTGGTTAAGCTATATCTCTCCTTGGTTCGTTTTTTTTGAATAGCGCTCTGTCCTATAATGGTGGTCAAGGTCTATCAAATATTCTTGAATCAATATACAATTTGAGGCTGCCAAAATCTGTTCTTTTCACTAGGACACACTGCACGTGGTGATCTTAATAAATCCCAACTAAAAGCAACCCTTTTGGCAGCAGATAAAGCCTCTGACTTTTATTCTCATAGTAATAGGTTTACCAACACAAGTCACACACAGCTGTGCTTCGGTAGATTGAAATTTGATCTTTCGAAAATTAATATTATACCACTTGCCTCTGTTCTTATCCTTCCTTATTATATAAAGCCGAAGGAAAGGCAGGTTAGGTCACTTTTTGCATCCAATAAACTTGTTTATATCCCTACTTTAACATTCCTGTTGAAAAAAATATGACCAAATATCAACTGTTTTTCAACTTTTCAGTAACAAAGTATCAACTGCAGCGCGCCTCCATAACTGGCACAGCCTGGGCTCTACATACGGGTGGCTCCCAAAATTGTGACCTAACGACTTCTCAGTAGCTTTAGGTTGCCGTGCTGAATACTGCGCAAAAAGTGCGGTCTGTTCAGTGGTCTTGGCAAACATAAGCCACAATGTGTTTGGGATTTTTGTATATTGCATTCAAGTAGCATACGTATGTATGTAAGCAGCAACAAAACTTCACGAAACTGAGAACAGGTGCCCGTACTATAGCTGTTGAACCTGGCCGTCACACAAAACTGAAAACGCCGGTTGAGTTGAGATATTGTTTATTGTTTGGAACGGGGGCTTTTGCGGAAGAATTTCATCTTATGGTAAACTGCAGTAAATGTAATCACTCTAGAGATGACTCGTATGCTAAAGTGATGGCAATAGAGAAGAATTTTCAAGGCTTAAAAGACAAGATAATTTTGTATATATAATGAGAATGGGCAATACCCATGACGCAGGCCATCCAGTACTTCCAATATGCAAAATGTATATTTAAAACAAGGAATCAACAACTCGGATATTGACCTGGCTGCCTCACTGGACACATCTGTAAAAATTATCAAAGATACTGTATATATATGTATGATATTGATGCTTAAGTGCACCCTTTTGTATGTAATGTATAGTTAACGTGTTTTCGTCTTTATCTCATTGATATGTTTGTGACCATACCATGTGATTTGGTGTATGTCAATGAAGTCTCTCTTTCTCTGTATTCCCATGTGGCAATTGTTCACACCCTCGCCCACTCCAGCAGTGGCGATATTAACTTTGCTAATAATAAGCCCGGTTGTGCCGACTGATACAGTATAAATACAGAGGCTGTTAGCGTCTGGCCCCCACTTAAATTGGAATACGGTTCTTTTCACGCAATATACACAGCTCAGGTTTATGCCAGCAAATCGTCTTCACTAATATGTTAAAGTTTTAGAGATACGCTTCAGAATACTTATTTACTGACTGGAATTCCACGTGTGTTAAGACAAAGGCTGCCAGTTCAAGCGGCTGCCGGGAGAGTTTAATCGGGACAGATTGAGTGTTTCGGTTCCTGCTCTCTCTCTCTCTCTCTCTCTCTCTCTCTCTCTCTCTCTCTCTCTCTCTCTCTCTCTCTCTCTCTCTGTGTTTCTTTAACTTTGGCCTGCACTTAACTCAGAGATGACCTCATTCGAAGTGTCATTCCAGGGACAAGTAGCCAAGGCTATCAGGGGCACAAAACAATTAACAAAGGATATAACAGCAAGGGCACAATTTTGATGAGGGACACCCACCGTAAATTGGTCAAATTTGCAGCAAATTCCAGAGATTGTCCCTGATAATGATGGATAGTTGGCATATCTACAAACTTGATATTAATTTATTCCCCCAGAGACTGAGGTAAAGCCAGCACGTCTTTAAACTTTAACAGATAGGCTAGTACCTGTAAGTCATAGAGGTACCATACATACGGTATAATACCTCTATCCTCAGCACGTCAGGAGCCCAGAGGAGCTCACTTCTGCGTTCCCGTTCCGTTTCAGAGTCCAAAGCACTTTTCTCACTGGAACTGCCTTCGTCTCTTGAAAATTCAGGCAAAAACATCCCTCTAAATGATCATCCATAATATTGTGTCCGAAATGAAACTTTTACGGAGGTAACTCAACAACTTGACGATGTGAAACAAGATTCATGAAGACCAGCCGGTCCAGGCACGCGCCCAGTGGCCTGTGTGGATGAGCTTGGGAGATCACTACGTCACTTCCGCTTTTTGTTGACCCTCATCATGCCTCCGACGAAACTTCCAGGCAGAGCAGTGATATCAGCAATTTTTATTGCTCATTTCAAGCATAAAATGAAGATTGTTTTTTTTCTTTTTGACGAGAATGTTGCTTAAAGTGTTCTCTTTGGAAACACGTAAAGAAAAAGACTACCTTTCCTGCAGCTTTAAACACTTTCTTTTATTTTGCCCCATTAACTCCAAACTTAGAAACAAGCTGCTCAATATTATAATCTCAATCGTAGCTCCTGATGATCACTCATACTTAAGTCTTCATGTCGACAGATTACACGGAATCGTCCTATTTGGTTACGAAGACTTGCCTCATGCCGCGAATATTCATATTGGGACGCCATTCAAACTTTTAACTCTTCCATTAAGTTTATCTGTGATGTTTAATTACGATAATTGCTGTCCTATTGCCTAATATTATATTTTTCGACTATTCACCGACGAGCATTGATATATACGAGTATACTCTCTTGAAGTTTTGCTTTTCAACAGTATTGGCAATGTAGCTCTTATTGTCCTGTGCGTTTCTCCATGTCTGGAAAATCCGGTGATCTACAATAAAGGGATGTTTTTTAAAAATTACGTCAAAAACATCTTTTTAAAAAATTATGTCAATATTCATGAATATATTGGTTTACAGGACAATTTAATTTTAAGTTTGAAGTTTCAACCGTATCTGCACTAAATTTACAAATTTCGCCTTCAGAGTTAAATTTATTTCAAATAAATTGAAACGTGTAAAGGTTATCAAAATGTATTTGATAAAACATTTGTACAAATGCTCCCACAAACAGTCTCATATATCAGTTTCGAGGGTTTACATAGCGTTAATCCTATTATCATTAATATTATCACGTCTCCATTTCTATGCCAGGGTGTCAGGCGTGTTTTGCAAATCTTGTGACACACAATAGAATCCACACGAAGGACTCTGTTTCATTTTCTAGTTTTGAATGGCCAGTTTATCCCTATTTGCCATGTGCCTGCGGACTAATTGCTGTCTATATTCTGTTCGTTTCATGAGTAGGCCTACGTGTAAGCGATGAGCACCCAAGGTGAGTCTACTTTTAATCATACGTATTTTTCCTAAGGCATGTCAGAGATACATATTACTGATAAACCACGTGTTTAGACGTAATGGCTTTCACATATATGATAGTTTTGCTCTAAGGCCACATTTTGTGGTCACATTTTCGTAAAGTGTTTCAGATGAGGAGTATTTCCTCACATACAAGGCGTAAGCAAGGAGCATCAGATTATATGTGCGGGTAAGGCTGAAAGACGTCATAATTGTTTCCCGCAGATGACACGTATTTTTGTTACAGGCTTCATAGTCTTCCTTCAAATAATTGTAAAAGGGGATGATGGTTAAATCGATTTTGATGCTGATCTTCCTTAAACTTATGATGTTTATTTAATGTCTGGAAAGGAGCAGCAGAGCATGGAGCATAAAGAAAGGATACATGATGTTACCCTGTATAGAAGTTTCTAAACAGTCTGTTGTTTCTTTGTGTTGATAAAAATTTAAACTATTTAATATATGTCACGTTTGTAGCGGGGGGGGGGCTCTTGAGGCAAGAGGTGGATCATTAATATGTATGCAAGGCGAACAAATCATTTGTTGACATTTTAAACATGTCGTTTATTGTGGAAGTGCAGTGAAAGTTTGGGTAAGTACAACAACTTAAAAACCTTGAAAGCAAATTGCCCAGGATATCCCTTTGTCCGATGTTGAGAGTGAATATAAAGAACAGTAACACGTAGAGGTTTTTTTTCAGTTCATAGCTGTGTTGCATCTGTGTATTCAGCCACAAACCAACCAATGTCATATGTCAGGTTTACATTCTTTCCACCAAATAAGGTAGGCGTTTGTTTGGGGTATATACCTTTCGCCCTCTACACCGAAGCACAGAAACTGAATCATTCCCAGCTTCGTCACTGATGACAAACTTGTCGAATGTTTGAGTCCCACTTTTGTGAGCTTTTGGCAAAAATTTATGCCAATAAAGGTAAGTCAACAGCAAATATGTCTGTATTTTTATGCAATCTCTTTCTTGCACTATACTAAGGTCATATTTCTACTGTCATGTTTACAAATGGTGGTAAGGAATTGGGATGAGTCTAAATTTTGTCAAAGGGAATCACATTCTTAGATCGTTAAATGTAAACGCGCCGTGAAATGTAAGCTTACATTTAACGTTAGGCGTCAGACCGTTAAATATAAATGCAGCGATGAATGTAGTCAGTTTCATTGTAAACAGTGTGCATAAATGTTTGCGTGACCGGGCGGATGCATGGATCCACATATTCGGATACAGATGGGTAGACGGGTGCATGGAAGTAATGTGCAAAGTTGCATTTACATTTAACGTTAGGCGTCAAACCATTGGATGTTAACATACACACACACACACATATATATATATATATATATATATATATACATATGCATAAATGTATGGATATTCACCTACAGATACAAGTGGATGGACTGGCCCGTGGAAAAAGGGTGTTTAGCTACATTTGCATTTAAATTTAAGTGTCAAACCATTAAATGTATATATGTAAACACAAATGCACCACCACATGTAAACGAATAAGATAAGATAAGATGTTTCAGTAATGAATTGCGTGTGATTTGATTTATGTTTGATCTATGCATGCAGATATATATATATATATATATATATAGAGAGAGAGAGAGAGAGAGAGAGAGAGAGGCAGAGAGAAATGCATGGACATCTATAGAGATATACTTTTCATCTATGCATACAGGCATGTATATTTATATATATATATATGTGTGTGTGTGTGTGTGTGTGTGTGTGTATGGATGGATGGATGGAGAATATATTTAGAAACAGATGTTTAAACGTTTTAATGGAAGTAGGATGAATGGTTGTAATTACATTTGACGTTAGGTTTCAAATCGTTAAATGTAAATGCACGACTAAATGTAAACGAACATAATGCACAGATTCATACGAGTGTACCTTGTTGTGCATTAATGTATACATAAGTAGATGTATGGACGCATGGATGGAAATGTCGACATACACATAGATGGACAGATGCATGGTAGCAGGGTGCATGGTTGTATTTACATATAAGGTAAGGCGTCGAACCATTAAATGTGAATACACCATAAATATAAACGAACAAAATACAAACATTTTATTCTTGAAGTGAGTGTACTTTTACGTACCTTTGACATGCATGCGTGTACATATGGATGGATACATGGATGTACGCATACAGATATAATCGATGGACAGATGCGTGTAAATAAGGTGCTTTGTTACGTTTACATTTGGTTTAAGCATATTTTAATTTAAAAAAAAAACACGATTGGAAAACAGGCACCATGCCTATATGAATTTCTCTCTTAGTAATAAAAATGTAAATGATTGCAGTTTTTGTTGTTGAAATACTATTGTACTTATGTTACAATTAGGAACAATGTTTATTACTCATTCAATTGGCAATTAAGAGAAATCTTATTATGTGCAATTACAGTACGCTTGTAAAAAAAGTAAAGGAAACAAGCAAGTCACAGGACAACACAGTAACACGGACATAATACTGAGAAGAGACGACGAGTGACATATACGGAAAAGGATAGAGGTACTCCCAGTTGCTTGGATATAAGTACAGCTGTAATAACCTATGTTAGCAAAGAAATATTCAAACTTAAAAAATTGTTCTGTTGATGGGGATTATATATGGTTTGGTTAATTTAAGGTGGCTTGAATCTTCCTGACTGAATCTTTCTGACTGAAAAAGAATTTTGTGTTACCTCAAATATAATTTTAGAACTGTTAATAGTATGGAAGTGGAAACGTAATACTACCATACAAGGGAACATGCGGTGAATATCCAGTGTGCAGAAACAGTGGTTATCAGTCACGTGCCACTGGGTTCATATTGTTAGCATGTCTGATAGTAGGATAAATAAGCGTGTGCTTTTACGGGGTTTGAGTCAAACGAAAAACTGGTGTTCACGACTGAGGAAAAATTCAATGAGCTGTCGATGCAGCATTTAAGTAAAGGGAATTATGAGTGTGACTAAGAAGTTTTAAAAGACATGGACTTGGTCATAGAAGAATTAACGGAACAGGTATGATTTTCAAAACTACAACTGTAGGACGCAGTACGAGGTCAAGGTAAGAATTAATTGCGGACCTAAAGGTTTTTCAAGAATGATCTTGGAACGGAACATTATGCAAAAAAAGTATTGGTCTCTGGCAAAAGGATTGCCTTAGCCAATTTCCGACGAGGGGTAGCCCCCATAAGATTAGAAACAGGTAGATATGAGGGGTTGACTGAAGACGACTTGAGATGACCTCTACCTGAAGTGAACCTTGACCTCAAAAATGACATTTAGGCCTAAAATTGACCTTTGACCTTGACATGACCTTGACATTTGAGATGACCTTTGCCTTGCTATGATCGAACTCCTATACACTCGGAACCGCATCTACTATAGTATATAAGATATTGAAGATTCAAAACTTTAATTGGCCCTCGTTACCATAAATTTGAAAAGCATGACCTCTCATTATAAACAGGCGAGATTTCATCGATAGAAGTATAATTGTGCCAAGTTTGGAGTTTCTATGTGTAATAATTTTCAAATGAAATGTCGGACAAATTTGCCTGTAAAGAACAAAGAAAGAAAGAAAGAATTCCTAGAAAAACAATATGTCTGTGTTGGCACACAGACATAACAAGCTGGTTGCAACAATAGTAAGGCTGATTTTCTACTGGATTTGATATGATTCGATCCGATCCGTTGTGGTAATGGTTGCGCTTCTCTGTCCGTGTTCGTACGCGATTTGGAAAAAGGTAAAACTCACTGGATCTTTTTTTCACTGCGTTTTCCTTTCCGTTTTTGGTAATGGCCAAGATTTATTTCTGTAAATATTTTAAATGCTTTCATTAGTGGTAATGCTCTTTCTTTAGGGTCGTAGTACAAAATAGCCGTCGCTCCGCATTGCACATTATGACGTCCGAAGTGCTGCTATATTTTTTACACGAAGAAGAAGAAGAAGAAGAAGAAGAAGAAGAAGAAGAAGAAGAAAAAGAAGAAGAAGAAGAAGAAGAAGAAGAAGAACAAGAAGAAGAAGAACAAGAAGAAGAAGAAGAAGAAGAAGAAGAAGAAGAAGAAGAAGAAGAAGACATTTCATTGTCACTTTTGGCTCTACATAGGAGACAAAACGTAAGAAATATGCAAAAAGATGGTTGGTTCATCCCTTGATACGCAGCAGAGAAAGGATTGGCGTTTGTGGGATACTGTACAACAGCATGCACCTGGACGACGACACATTTCAAAGTTACTTTTGTCTGTTAAAAAGACAATTCAGTGCAGTATTTGATAATAATAATAATAATAATAATAATAATAATAATAATAATAATAATAATAATAATAATAATAATAATAATAATAATAATAATAATGATAATAATAGTTAATTCAACCTCCGCGAACGGAGAAAGTAAAATACATATAACTCGTACATCGAAATAGCATCACATATATAAACCAATATAATTATAAAATCACCAAATTAAAATACTTTAGATATGAAAGAGTATATACATATAATAATAAAAACAGTTTATTTAACCGAACGGAGAAAGTAAAATATAGATAAATTGTACATCGAAATGATATGACAATGACTCAGTGTGTACACAGGAATAAGAGACAAACCAACATAGGTATAATAACCAAATTAAAACACTAAGAGCTATCGTTACATTCAGCTCCCCTCATGCAGGAGGTGCGGACATCACACTGCCCAGCAGGGCGGTGTTTACTAAAGTTGAAAGAGTGTTGGGAGAAAGGAGAAGGGTCTAAAAGGAGACAGTCCGTAAAGTACAATTCTGTCAACCAGGGTACCATGAACAGCTTTCCCGGTAATCACTGCTTTGGAGGAAAGTAATACAAAAAGGTCTCTGACAGGAGAAGCAACGGCAAGAACTCTTTTGCCCAGTGACAAAGTATCACGTTTTATGACATCGCTCACGTTTTGAATATCTAACACAGATAGCAAGGCAGAATGATGGCACCGTTTACCAATACCCATTAAACGTTTAATGGTAGCTCCCTGAGCTGATTCAAGCTGCCTGACGGAAGAGAACTTTAAGTGAATGGATTCCAGTCCATAAGTTAAGGAGGCAACCCCTACTGTTTTCCAAACATGAGCTTTAACAGCGGCCGCGAGGCCAGGATAACTGATCCCCACACCGCTATTATAGGACCAAGCTTTTCAAAGATAAGGTCTAATTTTCCTAAGTCCGTCCCTGCAAATGTCAGGTTGGCAATTTGTCTCCAGTGAGCAGTCGGCTGTACCTGAAAATCTATTAGAATACAATGTTTAGCCAGTGACTTTTGTTTGACAGTTGGATTTCTACTGTTTCATTACTAACGCAAAGGCAACCGTAACCGCAACGGATCGGATCGGATCGGATCGGATACAGCGGAAAACCAGCCTATAATACTACACAGACTACGGGAGGTGGTATCTTACTCTACATGTCCATTATCAGAGAGTGAGTAATATTTCTGAAACTTAAATTGCTGTTTGCATTTCATTTTAATTACATTGTAAAATAATTTTTATCTATGTCACAGGAACGAAGCGGTTTTGAAGATAACTACACTGAGTTGAACATTGGACCTGGAATTAAAATATCTGATAATTCTTCCAGTATTGCCGATTTACACAAATGAATTGATAGACCCAGCCTCATAGTGTACTACTAAAATGACGGAATCGGAGGAGAGGAAGCGTCTTCTGAAGATTGAAAAAGTGCTGGAGAAAGGACCACGATACGCCGTCAAAGGTATTGTCACGGTTGAAGTTGTGTTGATACTATATATTGTGTCCAACTCGCCAAATATCATACTTCTTTCCCAATATATTTATGGCCGCGTCGCAGAAAAGTACAATCTTACCACAACCAACACCAGTGCAAAGATACAATGCCGCACCGACGTTAACTCCACTCACCCTCAGTCAGCCATCGAAGAACAGGTACAAGAAGAATCAACACAAATGATGCTTCTGTTCAATATTGTTTATCTGGTGCCATGTACGTTTTCTACCGTAGCCATAACTAACTACAGTAACGTGGCTGGCAGGAAAAGAGCCATCATAATGGCACTCTTTGGGGCTTTCTTAAGGAATGTCATATCCTGCGTCATCATGGCCTTCCATCTGCCTGTATGCGCGTTCTTTGCTGCCTTTCTGGTAGATGGTATGTTCGGGTCCACTCCAACAGTGCTAGCGGTCTGCTTTGCGTACATAGCAGATATTACCAGTCCAGCAAATCGCACAATTCGTTTCACAGTTCTTGAAACATGCCATTCAGCCGGTATGGCTTTGATGTTTATTGCCTCTGGATTCTTATTGTCAGTTTTGGGTTACCAAACTATCTACTTAATCGCCGTGGCCTTAAACTTGATAAGTATAATGTATACGATATTTGTAATACAGAAAACTGTCAGAAAAAGTGAAGATGCAAGACTCTTTTCTTATCGTCCATTCAGAGCCATAGGGTGGCTATATATTAAAAATGATGGATCAAATAGACGCTGGAAGCTTCAGTTATCTGCGGTTATCCTTACGTTGCTCTCTCCGTTCATCACAAGAAACGACATTCAAACCTACTTCATGCTCAGCTCACCACTCTGTTGGGATGCAAAGCTTGTGGGCATTTTCAATGGAGAATTTGTCATATCTCAGGCAATAGGACTATTTGTAGCTGTCCGGTGTTTAGACGGAGTAATTACGGACGGTAGTTTCCTGATTCTGGGTATATTATCGGGGATAGCGTCGATGGTTCTTTTGGCTTTCTCTACCAATGCGCTGATGGTGTTCCTTGGTAAGTTTGTATGAGCGTAAGTGAACCTATTTCATTTTAAACTAGGGACAACTATATGAACATGTTAAGATCCATGTGAGACATTTTGCTTTTTTCCCAGCTTAATGATCACTGAACGTTACAAACAGTCAGCTGTCAGTTGCGTTTGTATTAAAAAGAAAATTATGATGGCGAAACATTTACTTGATTGCGCAAAAGTAGATATATTCTCTAAATTTCTTGAATATGAGTTTTGACCCTGGACCGTGGTTACAGTTTTACAATCAAGCATCTGACATAGGCTTATACAAAACCGAATACTATGGGAATCAATGCACTGATACTTTCACCTTCAATCCCCATCTAACCTTAAAAATAGTCATGTTATCTAGGTTATAGTGGATTTTGCTTGCAAGAGACTATCATTGTAAAATCATTGATAATCGTTTTTTTTTTCTCAATTTATAGTACCAGTACTTGGAAGTTGCGCCCTGACCAGCTTGGTCGCTTTGAGTTCTATAAATTCAAAACTGACAGATGAAGATGAACAAGGTAAGCATTATTATTCCTTTGGGATAACCCTGCGTTTACGTCGGAACATTGTCACGGTTAGATATTGAGATCAGGAGGTGAGGACCTTAGATTTGACTGGCAAGAGTCTGATGCCGTACAATGGATTTCAGTCCCCCACACATAATTAATTTGCACTTTGTAATGATTTAATCAGATCCATTTGATGTCCCTGTCTGAGAAGGTGCATGAATATATATGGAATCTTTTTTTTTTCAGGTTAGGTTTAATTTAAGGTTTGCTATTTTGTTCGTATATTGGTACATATACTCGTTCATATGAGTTCTCTAAGTTTTACCACTGTAAGCAAGAACTTGTTATACAGTATGTATTTGATGTTATTTTACATCCATACATTCTTTAAATTAAGGTGAGTTTTCTTTACCAAATACAGGGTATAGGCGAGCAGCCGCCATCACAAAAAAGTGTGTCCCGGAACTTAGTGCTGCAAAACATGCTTGAGAGTTTCCCGCTGATGGCCCATTCATGAATTCATTTAGCTGTTGAAGCCTTGGATTTTCAACAATTTTTAATCGAACGTGATAATATTGCTTGATTTAGACACACACAATGACTGGATTGGCTATGAAGTGTATGACAATGCATGAATGTCTTCCGCTTTCCTAATAAAATCGGACAAACAGTATAAATATATCAGCTGTAATGTACGTTCGTTTTGCGAATGATCCACTAAAACCAAGCGGGTCATTGTTAATGGTTTGTCTCACCATCAACATCATACATTGTCTCAGAGGAGACGCAAACCAATATGTTTTTCGATTCCTGTGACACAACATTAAGAAAAGTATGGTGTTAATATAAACTTATATACTCGTTCGAGAGTCGCTACAGGCACATCCACGGATTCGGGGTTTGACTTTGACTGAAGCAGTTAGGCTGAGGTCTGTTATGTGGCAATTTGTAATAATTGCGGCAGTTTGTAATAACTGCCCTTTTGTAATAAAACACGAGCAGAAATCTGCATTAATTTATTATACTTGCGGCAAAATGTAATATTCTTACATTTTGCAATTTGTAATTATATTTTGCAGCAAAATGTAATGAATCATGTGTGTAATAAGTATGTAATAAAATGTAATAATCACACTGATGTGTCCCTGAAAAACATTAATTTTAATTCTCATTTCAAGACAAGTGTTTTCTTCAAAGCTGGATCATATATTTATCAAATGCAGAGTCTTTCAAAAGCTCCGAGCTGCTATGTTTGAATTTCCTTTCTGTTCCGCCCACACCAATGTAAAAGGTATTGGTGAGATGATCCCGTCATTTGTTGAAGTCCTTACAGATGTAAAATCTCTCTATTTTGTAGTCAATCACATAAATTGGTGTATAAATTTTAGTAATGTTATAAGAACTCGGAAAACGTGAAATCCCTTGTACCTAAATATAACAGCAAACCTATATTTTCCACATTGATTCAACATGCAAAGTTTTCTCAAAACACCTTCACACTATGACTAAATATCTATAATGTCTATATTTATCAAAATTGCCGAGTGCAGGGAATATGTCGGGCACAATCGGAGATGCAAGTTCTCCTCCCCTCCTTCCTATTCTGGGCCCTTGGTTTAAACAGCAAGTTGCAGGCTTGCACTGTCAAACCACTTCACAAACATGTTCACACACACGCCCCTTCCAAGATGAACTGTTCCTCTTAAAACGTTAGCTTACACTACACAAAGAGTGACGCATCCTGACTGGATCGAAATAAAAGGAGGTTCGCATCGATGTAAATCAGTCAGGTCCTGAACGTCCGATACTCTGCATGCAAGGGTCATCTAATGGTCTTCGCAATCCTCTATCAATTCTAACTTTACACACAATGAATGGAAAATTGCATCAATTTCCAACAGCTTAACTTATTGAAATTTTATGAAGCATTTCCAACAATTTTCATGATCATTCGTTGTGATAAAAGAATATCTTGCAAAATATAAATACTTGCACATGTTTGCTAGAATAGTGAGTCACAGGACTGGACAGGAAAATATAAAGCTTAGCTGACTTGTCAGTCAGCCAAGCTTCGTCCGTCGCCCGTCTGTCTGTCGTCTGTCGTCCACAATTCACATTTCGACTAAATCTCCAAAATCGATGGATAATTTTCGTCAAACTTGGGAAACACTTTGGATGGGTCTCCACAAAGCTTTTTGCATGGTCACGCTGATATTTATTTATTTATTTACTTACTTACTTACTTACTTACTTACTTACTTACTTATTTATTTATTTATTTATTTATTTATTTATTTATTTATTTATTTATTTATTTATTTATTTATTTCATTCATTCATTCAATCATGGCCAAATTAAATCTTATGCAAAATAGCTTGGGTATTTGCTTTGAAATTGCATAGGGAAACGTCTGGGGACCCCTACACCTTAATGTTTTCAAGAAATAGTCTTGCCTTTATTTGCCTCCCCCCCCCTTTTTTTTTTTTTTAAATGTTTTGCTACTTTGAACTTCTAATCCAAAGTCATTATTCAGATTATGCTGAAACTTGGTAGAGTTTTTTCATGTGCAAGGGTCAAAGAAACTCGATGAGCAGGTGGCGTTGCTCTGGTTTACTGATTTTTGATAATTTCTTTTCAGTTTGGAGTATTTATTGGTAATGCAAACAATTTTTATTGAGAATAATGTTAAGTCAATGGGTTTCCTGTGGTACTTCACTATTTAACTTCTCCAAAATTATCAGTCAAATTCACTTCAAATATGGCGGGGAAGTACCTTCGGTAAGTGGCTCCAAATCTTTTGAAATGGTGTCGCTCCAATGATTTTTGGATTAAAAAATGGGGAGGTTGGTAAATTTAGAAGAAAGAAAATCTGTTTGAAAACTGCCTTTCTCATTTCTCCCAAATTGCATGGGAAAGCGTTTGAGTATTTATAAAGCTTAATTTATTTATAAGGTGACGCTGTGATCTCCGTTTTTGTTAAAAGAGTTTTTGGGTGTTTGAGGTATATCCAACTTCAACCTAAGCGCGTGCTTGATTCCTTTTTAACATGCAGTGAATGTCCATTGACTCAATCTCCATTAAGTGTGTTTACTACGTATACGTTGTGCTGATTGCATTTCCTGATTTTCAACAAATTCTTAACATTTCGGACGCAGCTTAGGAGGGGCAGGATATAATGAGCCTCCTACTGGGAGTATGGGGGGGGGGGGGGGGATGGAAAGCCTCGCTAAGCTCTTATCAAGCTATCCAAACAAAATACCCTCAACGAGGGACCGTTTTACCGAACGGTCATACTCATACTAGTGTCACAAAGATGGATGCTATTGCCTTCTATGAAACGCAACTGTCTTTTTCTTTTCTTTTGTATAATTGATACAGACCTTTGCATATTTACTATACCGCTCTGCCCATTTAAGGCTTACATCCCAAAACCCAGTGGGATCTCTGTTGCGTTTTGCCATTTTGATCACACGGAAAATAATCACCAAACACTAGGACCAACATTTCCGATCTGAACCTTGCCTACTAGGACTCGTCCGAAAGTTTATTTCAGAGGGGTGTGTGTATCTGCCCTTGATTAGGCTTGCAGGGTACAGTAATTTGTAAAACGCTTTTCCACATCACGGTTAATCCATCACTCCTTAAGCGTTTCACAAATTTAATCACATTTAGGCCTATCAACTAGATAGTCCGGCAAATGGCAATCACAGAGAACATGGATCGCCCAAATCACATGTTATGCATCATGATGCATAATTTGGAACTCCCCTGATAAAAAAGTTAAACACGGCCAGCTTTTGATAAGTTTCTTTTTGAAGACCTTAAACTGTGTTTGGCCTAATCATACGAAAATTGACCCAATAACAGAATTCATCAAAATAACACAAAAAGCAGCCACAGATGAATGTACAGGTAAATAATAGGAATACACCGTGAAACATAATGGTAAATTATGAGGCATCTATTTCTCATGTCCAGACATTGTTCTGGGAACAAACAAGTTGTTAGGTCAAAAGAATATAAAAATAACAACAGAGGAAACTGTAGGAAAATAGATAGGATTACAGTTTTTATTATTTCCATTGTGCTTATCGTCGCCCACATCTTAAGATGTCAAACACGTTTATAAATGTTTGCAATGGCATAATCTGTCATGAATTAAATTCTAAATAGACCCCTTTCATGGGAAATAATAGTATTTAGATTAAGTCATAAAAAAATCTGCCTTTTTTGAATAAGTTAGCATACCTTCTTTAAACCTATCAGGTGAAACAAAAAAGCCTTCGGCCAAAATGATCTCTAAATTATATCATGAAAATTAGGCCTTATGTCAAAATATAGTGATACGATCCATACGTTTTTATCAAAGCAACAGACTGGAAACAATTAAAAAATAAAGGTCATGTCTTTACAGCATTACTGGAGAACTAATATGTGAAGGCCTATAATCCAACACTCTAACCTCTTTCTGTGACACTTTCTGCTGTAACATTAAAATGCAGTTGCCGTGTAAACCTGTGAGTCTTGGTAGTGTGATATAATTCTAATAGAAAATTTGATAGTTGATACCTGTTTTAGGACTATTTCTATCCATTGCTTATTCATTTTAAAAAGGATTGGTTGGAACCCTTTCTTTCAAATAATATGAATATATGTTTTATCGATGTAAAATCCGTTAGTCTTGTAGAGACTGTCCATCTTGAACAACTTTGCTAACAGGGGTCGTCTCAACAAAACTTTACATCTCTTTACATAAAAGAAGCAAATGAGAATTTAATCAGTTTGCCACAGAACGTCGCAATTTCTAGCTATTCAGGTCATTTATTATTCAGCTTTCAAGAAAACGTTCTACCTAAGAATTACTGTAAAGAAAATTAGATAAAGTGATACTTCCATAAAATTGTTACATTGTATTACAATTATTTTTAACTCACTACTATTACAAACCGGACATATCTGATTTATTACATTTGCTGCAAGATGTTATAACAAATTGTAAAAATGTAATAATATTACATTTTGCCGCAACTTATTGCAAATTGCCGCAAATATTGCAAATTAATGCAGATTTCTGCTTTTTTATTACAAAAAGGCAGTTATTACAAATTTCCGCAATTTTTACAAATTGCCGCATAAGTGTTGTGCGGCAATTAGTAATAATTGCGGCAACAATGACTTAGATGAGTGGTAGAGTAAATTTTATAATATTCCGAGGTCATTTGCGTAAACTTTACGTATTGTGCCAGTTGTTTCTAACATACGAAAGCCAGTTAGAGACACGCTGTTCAACCGGGTTGTTAATGAAATTCCACGCCGTGGACATCTCACAAGCTCCCGATAACTAAATGAACGTAATAGAATAATGAACATGCCCGTAATTTTCGTACTCAAGGCCGCTGTGAGGCTCAAATTAAAGTATAAAATTTTTACCAATGTTTTTCAAAGCAGCCCATCAAAATCATATATTTTCTGAAAAGAAACACCCATATAACTCTGATTTTTAGGATGAATTCACAATTCCATCACAGTAAGTAAAATTTCTGAATTTTAATTAACTACGGGGAATTGTACCTGCAATATATGCATATATACAAACACCGGTGTTTGCTGTCAGATAAAAGAACATAATTATTTGTATTTTCAAGGCTAAATCGCAAATTTTTACCGAAAAATTGCTGTGTGGAAGTTTACATTAGATAACCCGTTGCAGAAAATGTAAACGTTCAATATATATTTTAATAGCCTTGAACGTGAGCTAATCCAATACACCATATTTGGTATTGTTATTCGCATCTGGGCTATTTTCAGTATAAGTGATAAATACTTTTAATTTATAATTTATAAACAGCCATAAAAACATCAACGATATTTTTAGATCAATGAAGACATCACGTTGTCGCTAAAATACGGTGTTTATGGGCTGACGTGAAAGCCTCAGCATGCATATTTGAAGAAAGTGTAAAAGAAAACCTATTGTCTGTTAAAAGATAAGTAAATAAATGAATAAATAAATAAACAGATGATGATACGTCTAAGAACAGACTGCGCCTAATGGGCCCTTGAACTGTAAACATTATGATCCAGCAGCGTATTACACTTATGACCGGTTTGGCAGCTAGGCAGCATATCTCACATCAGCTTGTGAACAGAGTACGAATATTATCTTGTATCAGAAGGTTTTACACATCACAATTGGTCTACCACCAATCTATTCTGTATTAGTTTGGGGATTTCATTAAAAATTCATTGTTATTAGGATAAATGACATCTCGTTAGTATTCAAATCACAGCGGGCTACATAGTACTCTTCTTCATAAAATCTATATATTACATTTAAATGGTATTTTAAAGAGTATTGATATATGCACGTGTAGTTTTTACACTTTTTAAAGCTTAAGCTCATATTTGTTTTATTTGGTAGACATAAAAGCGAAATATTCTCAAGTGAGCTTGCATTTAAATACAAAATAGTATTCATCTTGATGAAGCGGATATTTGTGGTACAATATTTATTTGGTCTATGGGCTGCAATCAGACTCAATGTTAATCCTTCTGCCTAACGCAAGACCTACAAAATGTCTTTTTCTCCGCAGAATGAATAATTACACTTACAACAGATATATCATGTTTCTTACATTTACTATCTGTACTTCTCTCAGGTGTTATGTTCGGAGCAATTACTACATGTCGGTGCCTTGCCAAATTTGTGGGAATCATAATTCTGAACACGGTGTATTCAGCCACAGTTTCAAAATTCAAAGGGGCGGCATTTTTAGTCGTCGCTGGAATACTTGCAATTAGTTTATTATTGTCTGTGTAAGTATCTTAAGTTTTGCTATTAACACTAAAACAATACAAGCGTAAGCGTAAGTGGGGTCGTATCCTCCCTTGATACAATGCATGAACAACTGAGACCTTGGATATTACTTCTACATAACTGTCGGCAGGATATTATTAGCCAGGAAATTTTTCTGTCTTGCCAGTGGATCATACGGGGCGCTGCAGTGGCTACTACCCTGAGGGCACAAAAAGAAAGGCTTTGCTTCTAAGAGTTCCTGAAAACTAGCGGTGATTTATATATGTTGTAAGCTAGGTAGCGTTTGCTTGGCAATTGTACTATGTTATATCTTTGTCGCTGCGACAAAGATATTACAAACCGGAGCAGCGGGCAAAAAATCTAACTGCACTTAAATATTTTTAACATCCACTCAACTTTACGTTCACCAGGTAGTTTCACACAAAACAACCATCAGCTGATCTGGGTATCGCGTGGGTTGAGTGTCACTTTCCCATGAGCTGTCTCTACTTAACAGTTAGCCACTGGCTTCTTGCCAAGCAACAATTAGGTACATGTTATTGTGACATCCCATTGGCTGATTATCAGTTTCCGAGTAAGCGGCCATTATTTATCTGCTGGTGGCCAATCACCTCTTTCTCACTAACCTGCCGCAAGTTCTCGCTGAACAACCACTGGGTAAATGGAAATCCCACTGGGTGATCCTCAGTTCCCGCGTATGCTGGTTCTCGGTACAATGGGTATTCTGATGGAGTTAAAATATCATGCAGAAAACTGCGTGCTTTTCCATGGCTGTGGTTGGCCTCCAAATGGCAGATTCCTTGTATATATTTTGCTGATTTGTTAGTGCATGTTGTAGATAGTTTATTAGAAACTTGCTGTGTAATTCAATTGCTGAAAGAAGAGGCAATACATACAAGCATTGACATGCTGTTCCTCAGTCAGTTTTACACCACGTGCACCTCGATAACCACAAATGTACAGATATCCTCAACATTACGAATCTGTGTCCATATATTTGTGAGGTCCTGCTTCATCATATCTACAGTACAATGATGGTTCTACCCAAAAACCTTTGTAATCAACAAATAAAACTGAATAAAACTGCATCTTGGTAATACCTACCAAAACAGCTATCACGTACCTTCCTGCTAAGTTACCTCTAGCCCGTGGCAAAATCATGGCTTCATGTTAAGCGACCACTACGGAACAACATGTCAGTATCTGGACAATAACGAACCACAATACACTTGCTGTTTAGCGACCAGCAAAGCTGTCATTTACAGTCTTAGTTCTTATTAATGACCGTAAACGTAACATTTTCCTCTGGTTAGTCAGACCGTTTCCAAGACTACATCAAGCTTTCGCTTTGCTTCTCATGCTATGAGACCCTATGCAAACACCACAGTTTCCAAAGTAGCTTATCCTAGGGTTTCAGAGAAACGACAATTGAGTCATAAAACACAGTCCTGCTCTACTTAATGCTAGAAGACAAAACCCTATGTTGTTGGAAAATGCGGTGCTTTCGTAGGATGTGCAAAGTGCTAGTGTTTTTGGATAAACCTCCGTTGTAAGGATTGACATAAGCTCTTTTCTTCCTGAAGTGACCTGTTTTAAGCACACTTTCGATTTTGATCGTTATTTCGTGGTTATGAGATGGTTTGTCCTAGATAAAGGATAAACTAGAGGATACAGAGACTGAAGTGATCCTATGACCTTTGTTTTGGAGAAGATTGTTAAAAACTTTACCCTCTAAAATGGACACAAAAAATCGTAAAAAATAGAAATCATTGGAACATTACCACTTAAACATACTTGCTAGAGATCCACCCAAGGTCCATCGTGACCAAGTTTGAAGTGAATCTGGTTGACAGTTTTAGCCAAGACGTCCAGAATTTGATTTACTATTGCAATCCCCCTACACTTCCATGGTAATCAACAGGAATGTAACCGACAAGTTACAAAATTTAAAAAAATCGTAAACAATCAGGGATCTGTATCATTACCATGTGGTGAACAGTTGAAAGCAGCATAAACACACAAAATATTATTAGAAATAGAAAAAAATACGGCCTCCTGCAAAAAAAGGTCCTGGAGTCCCATGAGTATCCCTATGTATTTTCAAAGCATCGGCGGGGTGGTTTGGAGAATAAATACATGCATTAACCGATAAATACTCAAATTTGAAAAATATAGTCGAAAATCAGGGATGCAGAATACCATCATTTAGTGTACAATATAGTGTATATCAGCTGTGTATATCATGCTAGTTGCCTCCCTTCTATTCCTAAACACAGAGTGGGGACCACCATGCTCCCCTTGGTGTTTGTAGTCACGAAACAAGCAGCTATGGTATGGACATATTTCGCAACCAATGTGCAAAAATTATTGGAGCTGTGTGTGAACCCAGACATTTTGCTTTTCTACGAATTCTTTCTTTCTTTCTTTACGACCACATTTCCTTCTTTCTTTTTCACGACCAATTTGTCCGGAGTTTTTGTCGGACACTATTGTTCAGAAAATCACCAAACTAGCCATGGTGACTGACCCACCAGTGAAATTGTGCACATAATGTAGTCATGATGTATTAGATAATTCAAATTAGGGGCAATTACAATTTTAAAACTTCTATATCTTCCAAACTATTGCAGATAGACTCAAATTTTAATGCGCATGTACAGGTTTCTGACACCTGGCAATATAATGAAC
Organism: Hermodice carunculata; assembly: GCA_964020975.1. NCBI lineage: Eukaryota > Metazoa > Annelida > Polychaeta > Eunicida > Amphinomidae > Hermodice > Hermodice carunculata. The sequence continues at coordinate 64,333,960 of OZ026615.1, read as the reverse complement.
AGTAAATAAAAGTTGTAAAATTTAAATAATGCTAATAAGAGGCATTGAAAAGTTGAAAACTAGAATATCTCCAAAACTATTATAGATAGAGATGTCATTCCAACTTCAATTTATAGGTTTGTGGCAAAGCCACGTCCAATGAAGCATGAACCAAGTTGTAGAAATTTGATTTATGCAAATTAGGAGAATATGTAAAATTTAAATCTCGTATAGCTTCAAAACTATAATAGATAGAGGTGTCATTCCAACTTCAAGTTATGGGTTAGTGACAAAGCCTCAGCCAACGAACCATGATCAAAGTTGTAGAATTTTTATTTATGGAAACTCGGGGAATATGTAAAATTTCAATCTGGAATAGCGGTGCCATTCCATCTTCAATTTGTAGGTTTGTAACAAAGCGGCATCCGATGAACCGAAATTGCAAAATTCATGCAAATTAGGTGAATACACAAACTTAAATCTTGAATAACTTAAAAACTATTATACATAGAGCTGCCATTGCAACTTCAATATGTAGGTATGTGACGTAACCGCATCTGAGGAACCATGAACCAAAGTTGTAGAATTTCAATTAATTGCAAATTAGGTTTATACACAAATTTAAACATTGGATAGCTTCAAAACTGTTATAGACAGAGGGACCATTTCAACTTTACTTCTAGGTTTGTGACATAAGTGCATCCAATGAACCATGAACCAAAGTTGTCGGATTTAAATTTATGCAAATAAGGCGAACACACATAATCTAAATCTTGAATAACATCACAGCTACTTTACATAGAGGAACCATTCCAACTTCAATTTGTAGGTTTGAGACATGACAGCATCCAATGAATCATGAACAAAAGTTGTAGGCTCTTTTATTTCTGCAAATTAGGCAAATACACAAAATTGAGATCGTGAATAACTTCAAAACTTGTACAGATAATAGGGTAATACATACTTCAGTTTATACGTTTGTGACATGGCCGCATGCATTGAAACAAGAACCAGAGATGTAGCATTTAATTTATGCCAATTGTGCTAATACGCAAAATTTTAGATTATGTTGAACAATGGCAACTTGTAGTATTTCAAACCGTTCTCATTTTGAAGGCACCCAGACCAATTTGCTGCGAAGCAAATCTATTTTAATCTTTATTGTTGGTATGATCTTAAGTGATCATAAAAAATGATTGTAGTTTGTACATCTGTCCTACACTGCATTACAGTTGAAATAATTTATATGTATGCTACCATGTAGGCACTGATGTTTTCCATCGTATCATTTGTCAAGACAATGCATTTTTACCACATCATACTAATCTTTAGTGAGTCAACAGAAACCAGGCAGTCAGAGGATACCTGAATAAGGGTATATTTCGCAACCAATACCAAAAAAAAAAATCAATGATATTGTTTGTATGATCTTAAGTGACGATTAAGAAAGGAAGTATATCTTTGAGGATGTTGCAGCAAAGACACTGTTACTCAATTACATGTCCTCAGCCTGAAATTGGTAGTTGCATGTTGAGCCAGGAATCTTGAAATACCAGCTAATCCGTTAGCATTTTCATTTGTTTTTGCAGATAATATATTTTGATATATAGTAACGTTTTGTTGACCCGACAGAAACGGCAAAGTGAAGAAACGTACAGAAGATTTTAAATGAAAAACATGTTAGCTTCAGAAGATTGACTCCATTCATGAAAGTATGATTTATATGGCACAAAATTTTGCTTTCAATTTCAGCATGTTCATAGTTGGAGTCAGAAAAGAGGAGAAGAGACAACGTCTTGCGGCGTTCAAATTCAAGAAGGCAGTGACTGCTGTTGTTGCCGCAGACAGACTGAGGAGAAATCCCAACACGTTAACTTTAAGACGATCATCCTGCATATTGATAACACCTTAGGAATTTCTCCCTCATATCGGCCAGAAGCGCCCAGATGCAAAATGTCATCTGCTGCAATTTTTATATTTAGATTTCTCAGTAACAGAAAACACTTTGTAGAATAACTGTTAAATCCATTCTTAATGATAAACTGACTACGGTGAGGTGTGGCCTGTGTCAGTTGACTTATTCATGGGAACAAAGATGGACTTTATGATGCGGAAACACATTCTCCGATATATTTTACAACGTTTTTTTTTTTTTTTTGACCAAACAACTTTTTTTGCAATGCTGCGTCAGACACACAACTGGAATAGAGGTAATCAACTCCACCGTAGTTGCTGGTTGGTTGTTTTACAGTTTGCCGAAATGGAACCGTTCCTACCTCATCTTCTCGAGTATATAGAATTTAAATTTCTGTGACTGTGGAGATCTACAAACGTTCCTGCAAAAAGAAGCTGTATCTAATTATAACAAAGATTGATGCAGTGTAAACTTTTCTTTAAGCTTTGAAATGCTGCTGATTCCATCCACGGGATCTTATTTTTAGAAATATTTGTATATTTGATAGAGTAAATACCTTCAAACTGTCTTTAGATCAACGAGATTAATTAATTTTTCCGCATTTGTAGCGTCTAAAGTGGTAAAGGTGTATTCGAAAAAAAATATATATATTTATCTCATTTTCATGTATGATCAGTGTCTTTAAGTTTTTACAGGAACAGTTTATACGGAGACATGATATTTGATATTGATACGAACCATCTTATGTGAGGAGATTTCTTCCTTTTTTTAACAGAGCTAGTACACCTGGAAACATTTGATGTAGTCCTTTGTAGTTACGTGTCCGGTTTTAGGTTCCGCCCAATTTTACATGCAATATTAGGCAGCATTCAAAGACTGGCGGCAGAGAGCAGCAGAAATGTAATCAAGAAGGGCCTGCTGCCGGGTGCCGCTGTCCAAAAAGGCTACTTATCTTTGGCAGCAGACTGCGGCAGAGGGCGGCAGGTTTTTCTTGTTTGCATATGCACATTAGTGGATATTTAATAGCATCAATGGCTTTGTTATCTCCCATTTTTAAAGACCTATCATTAATTTGTCCCAGCTTAAAATTATTGGGAAAGGATAACTGTGCTAACCGTTTCCTTGAATTAAATATATACTCAATGAGTACCAGGTTTTCTTGTGAACAGTGTAGTTCGGGACGCATCTGTTGTGTTGCATGACCGCTACGATCTATGTTCATGCGTGTCGCTGGATTCAGTATCTTGATCTTCAACTGTCGTTTTCAGGTTTTCTCGGTTCCAACGTCCAATCATTTTGTGATCCCTGAAGTTTGTCATTATACTACGACTGCTGGCCAGTTTTCCAATTCTGTTTTTTTTTTTTTTTTTTCCGGATGAAATCATTCTCTATACATACTTGTTCGAGCGTTTGTCTGAAGCCTTGGTCGTCTATTGTTATGCAAGTATTCCGCCTGAAATTCATGATAAAACTTCATGCTGCCATTTTGTTCAGAAAAAGGAAGATGCTGTTCCATTTGTTGGATTTTTCTAGCATCAGATATCGCATGTCATAAATTTTAAGATATCTTTGGGCAAATAAAGTATTAATGAGCCATCACAAATTTAAGATTTTATTTTGCATTTTAGAGGTAGCACTTTTATATTGCACAGCTTTATGGTTGCCTATAAGGGCTAGTTTGAGTTTGTAGATGAGTGACCTTGACCCAGTTTTGAGGGTCACACACAGACAGTAGACTTCCTTTGGTTTTTGCACAATAACTGAAGAAGGTCAAGTGAAAATGAGTGACCTTGCCCTAATTTCCAAGGTCATAAAGCCACTTTGCTGAATATGGTTTCTAAATGATGACTAATTTTCGGCTATAACTTTTATATTGTCCAGGTTTTTAGTCGTTTTTTAAGGGCTAGGTTAAAGTTTAAAGATATGTGACATTGAAGTATGATCAACCTTCACTAATTTTAGTAAGGTCACGAGTGCCCCATCTACCACTATCAATAGGTTAGCGAGGGCAAGGGTAATGAGGGCAGGGGGCATCTGTGTTTTACAAACATATCTTGTTGTATATCAGTCTTTAATTGCCTCTATTTAGGAGAATGTGGTAGTCCTGAAAAAGACCTTTTTTGTTTGCTTGAATGCTGCACGCATCAGTAGCGGCTGTGATCACCACACTACTGCATGCAAGCTTGGACCCTCTTTGGTATGTTGCGGGTGATCTTGGCTTTCTCAGCATAGGGAATTTGGATCTAATGATCTGTGAGCCATTGTGCCAGTAAGAGGTATTCATATTTAACTATTTTTTATAAGGACCTGCTCTGGTCCACTCAGTTGCTAGGAAACGGAACTATGCCTCCGTCATAATAAGGGCACTTGCAAAGTTTATGTCACTTAACCATTCAAATATAATAATACTTTTTGTCCCAGACAAATGAAATTTTCAAAATACGTTTAGCATCCTGTATGTTCTAAAATTAAGTGAATGACTTTTCTTTAGGTTTTTGCTTTCTCTAGTTGCTACTTTTCATCATTGAAGCTCATTTAGTCCTGCTTAATCCATGGATCTGCTCTCCTTCCTGTCAGGTTCCTTGTTGTAGCATACAGGGCGGCACAGAATCGCAGTTTATACGAGATATTTTTAGTAATAGCAGTATTATTAAGTATACTTACCTCTCAAACAACATATGCCCAGACATCCGTGTCTGGGTTGAACGCACATGAAATCGAGTTGTTTCACTCCCTTGATTTGGAAAACCTGACGGTCCAGTGGTGCCATCTCAAAATTCCTTTGGAACTTGTGGTGACTCCCTGTTCATATACTCCCTGTATCACTCTTCCTCTTTTGGAGATTGGCAGTGTACCTCAGCTGTAAGATGAAGCGGGGTTGGTTGGGTGGGCTTTTCTGGTGATTTAGAGGAAAATATATTTGCTAATACTGATATTACTATAAAGTATCTCATGTCAGTTATGTAAGGTTACCTCTCAACAACCATTTGCCAATAAACAAACGTAAACATGGAGGTTGTAACATTACTGGCATACTGACTGCTTATGGCCACTGGAACCAGCAGCTTGAGGGTAACCATCAGTCTGTGTGAAGAGGCAATGTCTGAAGGGAAAACCTCAGAGCTACATGGATTTGAGGCTGCCAAACGTAGAATCCGGCTAAAAGCAGAAACCATCCTTACAGAACACCATGTGACCACACTGAACCCCCTGGAATAGCCTGGTAACATTACAGCTGCCTGCCTCGTGGGTAGAAACTATCAGTTTCAGCTACATCATACCTGGAGATCAGTTAAAACCTAGTCACAAAACTGACGGGCACCCAAACGGGCTTGTATGTGGTTCCTTAAGGTAGTGGACTCATGTGTCAACCAGCAACAGACCAGGACTTTAGAACATACTGCCTGATACAGGTCCAAGATTAGGTCCACTCAGCACAATGCCATAGGCCCACTAAGAAGTGCACCAACCTATAGACTACATTTGATCAACCAGGAGAGCAGTACAGAGTTATCACTGGGGCAGCTGTGATGGGATCAGGAAAGTCTGAGGGATGAGTATCAGAACCCAAGTAAAGGAGCCTGTGATGCCCACAAAGGCATGCATGCCTTCCTCTAGCTCTGTCATGTCATGCATGTAGTGCTAAGCAAAGGTCCTGTCAAACACCATTGGCAGGCCCACAGAATGTCAACAACAGTGACACTCTGCAGGACGCACCAGGAGGCATTAAAAGCTGGCACCTTGTGATCTCTGGCTGAGACAAGCTGCAAGGCATCAGGCCCTTCCAGCGAGCTCTCATAGGCCTTAATGATCATCTGCTTAATCCGCTAAGAAATCGTGTTTCTGCAAACTTGCTCACTATGTGGGTTACTTCGAGGAATGAAGAGGGCTGACTTCTGTCCTTTGAGTCTGTCCGTGCATGAAAGGTACCAACAAAGGGTGTTCCTGGGAAACAGGGCTCTTTCTTTGAGGGAAAGAGCAGTATCCATAGCATGGAGGGTAAAACCCTTAAAGGCCGCAGCCGGATCTTGAGCCACTTGGTTCTTTGCAAGGATACTCAAGTGAGGCCTCAGGGCTACCTAGGAGTGGTCAGGTGACCATTGAATTGGGTCATGAGCTACAGCATGGATCTAGTTTATCCAAGCCCCCAATGCAAAGTGTTAACAGAAAACAAGTTTTTTACCTCCAGCACTTGAGGTGTACCCACCTTGGGTCCACAGGGCACTTAAAGGGCCACTTCTTCAACATGACTTAAACCAGCAGCAGGTCCCACTGGGGTAGGGCCTGTCTCCATGGTGGTTTGTTGGTGTAGAAAGACAAGATGAACACAGACAAATGGGACTGGCATCCAATGCAGATGTCCAGGAAATTCACAAAGGTTTAATAGATGGCTGATTGAAAACCCTCCACTGTTCTTGAGCTCTTGCCTGACACTTCCTAAAGAATAGGAAGTCAGCAATGCCAGCAATGCATGGATACCAGGGGTGAATTCCATGACTGGAATACCATGTTATTTGAAGTACCACAAAAAAATTCTATACAAATGAGTATCGAGAATTATGCGCCTTGCCGCATTTCTATAAATGTAACAGCGAACAGAATCTATAGCATTCATTTTACTTCAGTGTCCATAAAATTACTTCCTATTGTTGAGTACATCTTTAGTTAAAATGATTCTTGGCAAGATGCTGTGAACAAGTAACTCCTTGTATGTGGCCTCAGCAATCCTAATCCTTAGCTGGGGGGTCATCCTGACATATTTCTCATAAGCTGTCAATTATGATTAAATGCATATCTGTTACATATCTTGTATTCAATTTTTAGATGTCAAATAAAACATTTCTGAGTTCTAAGTTCTAGTTCTGTACGAATTCTAATTCATAGAGATGAATCAAGTGTCTGAATCAGTAAAATTGTGAAAAAAGTAAACGAGTAAGAGAGAGATCGCTACTACAATAACTAAAAATAAATAGAATGACAGTATATTACATATATATATACTTCACTTCACAAATACTTCATTGGCTATGTTGTGCTGTGGGCTGTGTTCTCCGACTCATAGTTATGATGGAGGTAGAGTGTGTTTATAATGTTCCAGATTCATAAATATCACAAAACGGTGTAGGCCTACTTTCTTCTGCTGTAAACTCAGCTGACTGACAAGACAGGAGAAGCAAAAACCGATAGGCCTACCAGGTCTCTTTTTATTTTTGGCAGAAGTGATATAATTTAATGTTCCAGATTCATAAATATCACAAAACGGTGTAGGCCTACTTTCTTCTGCTGTAAACTCAGCTGACTGACAAGACAGGAGAAGCAAAAACCGATAGGCCTACCAGGTCTCTTTTTATTTTTGGCAGAAGTGATACAATTTGGGTTTGGAGTTGCTAGGCCTTTACTTTATGGAAACAATATGGTCTGTAGTTAATGATGAATATGTCAAAGATTGAGATCACCGGTTTAAAACCACCAGGTGAATGGGTGACTGCCTGTCGCAAGTCAGGAGTGAAATTTGTTTCTTCAGATTGGTATTGGAAGATGAATGTTGATGCTTTGGTAACTCTGGAATCTTTTTGCTGTCATTGTTGGGTTTGAAATTTATGAATATGGGTCATATTTTTCTGTACTATTTGTACTTCATAGACACGTGCATGTCAATATCATATGCAGTTTTGTACCAGTTTTCAGCAATTCAATCATATTGAGTGTCTGTAAATATGTTTCCAACTAGAGCTGGACTGGTAGTATCAATACAAACTACTAAACTAGGCAAAATTAATAACCCTGCGCTTAAACAATTTAATGGTGTACCCATACTTTTTTAGGTAATCTAAAGATACGCACATGTATGTGTAGCATAATCCTTCGATTACATCATGTGTAAAGATGAGCAGAGTTAGAGCCCATGCTTGACTGCACATGGGCTGAATGTGACACAAAGTCAAAAAGTGCACTTCGCAGAAAGGATCATATGTGGTCTTTCCTGTCCCTGTTAGGACCCTCCTGACCATTGATTTTTCTCACCATACCTGTGTAATGTGGCCAGAAACTGTGCCAATCATGGGAATAAAGGCATGGGGTTTTTTCTTTCAGTTATGGATTCGCCATCACTGGTCAAACTGTGAACATCACCATGCCAAGGCTATCCAAAATGGACAGGGCAAGAGCCATAGGTTGCATTGAAGCCGGTGAAAGTTGCAGAGCTGTCACATGGGCAATGGGTGTGAACCACAAATCCATCACTGAGTTGTTGAGAAAATACGGAAACACAAATGATGTTGCAGATTTACCACGCCCGGGAAGGCCAAAGCTGACCACCAGGCAACAAGACCATTTCATCATCAATGCAGCACTGAGGAGTAGGAGCCCCACAGGTCCTGATATTCAGAGCCAGCTGGAGAGAGCCAATCCTCACCAAAGACGCATGTCCACCCAGACTGTTCGTAACAGACTGCATGCTGCTGGTTAAAGGTCCCGGAGCATGGTGAAAAAGCTGCTTCTTACCCCACGTCACAAGGTTGCTCGGTTGCAGTGGACAAGAGAACATGTCTGTACAACACATGCAGGATGGAGCAATGTTCTCTTCACTGCTGAGTGTCGCTTTTCCCTCCACAGAATGATGGACGTGTTCGTGCATGGAGACGGCGAGGGGAGAGACACGCTGCTTGTTGTGTTCAGCCTACAGTTGCATACGGAGGGGGCAGCATCATGGTGTGGGCAGGCATAACTTCTAATGGCAAGATAGACCTCATCATCATGGAAGAAACAATGACAAGCAGAGGGTACATAACGGATGTCCTGGAACCCCATGTTATTCCATATGCGGGTGCCATTGGAGACAACTTCATGCTGATGCATGACAATGCCAGGCCACATGTTTCAGCTGTGTTTCGTGATTACCTGGATAGTGAGAGTGTTGAGGTGATGGAATGGTCAGCATGCTCACCTGACCTCAACCTGATTGAGCACCTGTGGAGCCATATGAAAAGAAATGTGTACCAGAAGATGGGTCCTAACTCACACTTCGCAGATCTACAGCGTTATCTTCTGGAGGAGTGGGACAGTATACCTCAGGCACTTGTGAGAAAGCTTGTCTACAGCATGCGAAAACGCTGCCAACTGTGCATTGACAACCATGGTGGCTACACATCCTATTGAATGGACATTTAAAGGTGCTTTATGTGACACAGTGATGAGTCAATTTCTGCTCTATTGAACTCAGAAAATGCCTTAACTTTAAGTACAGTCTGTGATAACTTTTGATGCAACCAAGCACCATCTGTGATAACTTCTGATGGGACTCTGCACTCAGTTCATATGCATGTTTGAGCGTTCTACAGGTACTCTTGCGAACTTGTGATTCAGACTTTGTCTGCTTATTGACACTGTGCAATGAAACGTAACTTCATTTGATCAGAATTTCCTCTACAGATCTACTCTAAAGTGTATACAGAATAAAAGAAACATTGAATATATTCAAAATATGTGTGTGTGTTTTTTTATATAAGAATTGCTTTTAGTGGAGGGTTATTAATTTTGCCTAGTTTATATATTCCCATAATTATGTGAACAATCACACGGGTTTCTGTCGATACATTACAGTAGCTTAAATTAAGCATGACTGTCACATATGTAGTTTTGCCTTATAGAAAATAAAGTTGTATACAATAACATTAGTGTGAAAACTACTTTGTAAACTTGTAACATGCATGCATACCTTAAAATTGCTAACTTTCAGAGAAGGTCTCGTGAAAGTATGCACCTGAAAAAAAGTTAAACCATTTATCAAACACAGTAGCTAGTGTTCTTATAGAATGTTTTCAATTATTAACTCTTATAGTACATATTGGTATTGTAAGTTAACAACAAAATAGCAAAGGGATACACATCATAATGAATTAACATTTCCAAGACATGAAGCATGTGAAGGCAGTTAGAAATTACAATGACAAAAGCTCAAAAACATATTGAGTAAATGCCAAAAGCATGTTCAAACAGGATATGAAGTTATGTTAATATATCCACAGGGGTGTAGATAACAGTGTCACATTGGAATTCGTTATACTTGTCCAAGCCCTCTTTTTCGTGGACATACACCAAACGACCCAAGGGATGGTCAACTCCCCATACATTAAATTCTCGGACAAACATACGACCATCCTTCGACCAGCATGATTGTATATTCTTTTGCCTTTTCAGACCCTGAGCCAGGTAGAGGATATGAGTTTTTTTTCATGTCAAGTCTTTTGTAATAAACATAATATTTCATCTTGATTCTTTTTTCTTGATTTATAGACTTTCTGTCTTGCCCTGTAAGAAATGAACTTCACTATTACATGTATGGCTCCAGGCTTGTTAGGAGTGAGGTTTCCCACACGATGGAAACAAGATATACTGCCGGCACCAACACGCACACCAAGGGTAGCAATTTTATCGACTACAATCTTGTCTGTATCCTCACCATCCCTTTCAGCCTCATTTATCCGAATATGTAAAGCATTGCAACAACCATGCTGTTGAAGTTCATAAAAACTGTTCTCCACTTCGACAATTCTTTTTTCATAATCAACACACTTGTCAACCCTTTGTCTATGTGGTACTACATCTTTATAAAAAGATTTATGTCAATAAAGATTATCTATATGCAAAGAGTGAGTTTTGGCATTAGTGCATGTTTGCCGTGGCTTACTACAGGGCAGGATTTAGACACTATTATATGCTCACAGAAAAAACATGACATAGGGGCCAGTGGAACTGATTTCCTAGATGTTGTCATGCTTTCTTGTCCTGTCTCCAGGCGCCCTAACTTCTTAATCCCCAATCAACCAATGAGGATAAGAAATTATTGGTAACAAGGGAAATCACTTTTGAGTAATATGTGGACAGATGTTGTACGCATGCTTGCATCTTATAAGAAACACAGAAAAGCGAGCTGGTGGAGAAAACGTCAATTTGTGAGATATCTTGTCTTTTGCTCTCTAAGGTTGAATCACCATGATTTGTGAAGTGTGTGGTACTAAGCAGAACATGATAACTACTGATGGAGGTGCTAACTTGTGCAGCAAATGTGAAAAGAAGCAGACCACCGAGGTCAAGATACTACACGAGGTTCCCACCAAGATAGCAGCCTCCACAGAAGGCTGCAAACATGGCTAAACAAACAGAACCAGGAACCAAAGACGCTTATTATCAATGAACTTTTGTGTTATGCTATGAACACGATAGACATTATCCATCATGAGACATTAATTAAAGTATGTGTGGATCATTTTATGAACTTGAAGGTGGAAAACGCCAAAATCTACTTGCTAGTCTATGTGAGGACTCGCTTATAGAAAGGATACCTAAGAAAATAGGAGCCGATAAAAAGGTGAAGTCTTCGTGACATTATGAAGCTTACACGTGAACTAAACTAGATCTGAATAACATACCACATTTTGTGGTATTAGACCTAAATAAGCTGCCGCGTGTGTCCAAAATTCATCCAGACGCATCGAATCTTATGAGAGAACTTTCGTCATTTAAGGTTGAGCTGTACACATTGAGAGACACTATGTAGAGAGAGCCAAGGCGGTATTGACCAGTGGTTGAATAAACTTAATCTGTTAAAAGTTTGTGGTATCGTTCAGCTCATAGTAGTGGTAAATGTGATATCGTTGTGATAGAAAAACAAACCTTCATATGCACCAGGAAACACTGTTGACAAGATTTCTGTTAGTGCTCAGAACAGTCAAAAAGCACATGGTAAGATGTGAGGGCAAGTGGCATATCAGTGAACGGTAGCGACAATAATTGGAGCAATAGACATGAGGCAGCAGGGTCTGTGTCTTTGGCTCAGATCACAGATGAGACAAGTGCACAAGCTCACTCATCCGGGGCGAAGTGAGCAGCTCTGTACGTCTTGTTTGAGCAAATCGATGCCAATGGTTTCTTGGAGGAGGTGGAGAACTGGCAAAGGTGCAATATCTGAGTCCTAAGACAGTGCCGTTGACAATGCTAGACTCATAGGGATCAGGCCCAGGCAAGGGGCTGTGCCGACCAACCGCGTGTTCGATCGTCACAAGGCTTGCCCCGACTACAAGTGTGAATAAGTTGGGAGCCTTTCTCCTTAACAATTTACATGTAATATCTGACTTGTGTAGACTGGGAATTAAATATGACACATATGCGTCGTTTATGGTCTTTTGCCTGCCAGTCAGTGAAAAGTTCAACTGATTTTTAAGAAATCTGTGCACAAGGTACAATATTGTGTCTTACAGGAATATTGGCTAACAGAGGAGGCACGCCCTCTGTTGGCAAACATTCATAATGATTTTTATGCCCATGGCCTTAAAGCCATGGACAGTGTGGAAATTAAGTATGGGAGACTCGCTGGATGGGGTTGCTGTGCTATCGAGCAATAAGTTTGGTGAATATTTTAGTGTCAAAACATACAATGACAGTAGAATTATTGGTCTTTTTTAGATATGAATGAAACTAAACCTCTTATTGCTTGTGTGTACTTACCTGTTTGTAATTCAGAAAATTTTGATGCTTTAAATGACTACCTTGGCAAAATAGATGCATTGATACAAACCAGCAATACCACTAATGTACTTGTTCTAGGTGATATGAATGCTAATTTAAAATCCACATTTGGAAGAGAACTATTTTCATTTTGTAGTGAGCATGGTTACTTTTAAGTGACATTAAATTACTTGGCAAGGGGTCAGATTCCTCCACATATATAGGCGATGCCCATGGATCTATTTCTTGGTTGGATCACTGTTTATCCACAAAAAGTGTACATGACTCCATTCACGAGATTAAGGTTTAAAACAATATATTTCCTCTGATCATTTACCTATATCTGTGGTTTTAGCTGTTAACAGTCTGCCTGAGGTTTCTGAATGTTCTGCAATTTGAGTTAACTCATTAGATCGGTCTAAAGCTGCCTCTGACCAGCGTGAAATATTTAAATCGTTATCTCAAGACTATCTCTTACGTATTCATGTACCAAGAATGCCTCTGAGTGTAAAAACGTTATTTGTAATGACCTATATCACAGAGAAGAGATTAACAAGTTCCATCATAATACTGTTAAGGCACTGAATGTGGCCAGTGATGAGGCTATAGGGAAAAGCAAGAAGCTTATGTTTAAACTTGTGCTTGGATTGAACGAATATTTAAGAGATCTGTACTCATCAGCTCACGAACCTTTCTTTTTGTGGATTGAGAATGGTAAAATCAGGCATGAAACTTAGTATGAGCTAATGAGGAAAACTCGGGCACAATTTAAATATGCCATGAGAACATGTTTTCTATCTGCTTGTTTGTAAGGAATGATATATGTATTGCATTTATGTGGTCACTCTTGTCTAGAATCCGCAAACATCTATCGATGTGACAGCATACACTCGGGAGTTCAATTCGCTGGCATTCCCATTCATGTGCATTCGCACGAGGGTGAAGACGTGTTTAAAGTTGTATTCCTGTATGAGCTCTTGCATTAGACTATTTGAAAACCTGCAAAACACAAATAAGTAAAAAAGGTATCGCATTAAATTAATATCAATAGCATTTCTGACATCATGATAAAGATATGCCTAAAATTGTCTTCTCTTTCGTTTGAACTCGATTCCAACACACGATATTCCTCATTCGTTTTAAATATGGCAATAATGCGACAACGCTTTCGATTACATGTAATTATTTTTGGACACTTAGATTGAGGTGATGTATGCTCATCCTCTATGTAAATTGCAATTGTGTTTGTGTGGTACTTTATTCTTGTTTTAACGATGAAACATTACATACATACATACATACATATATATATATATATATATATATATATATATATATATATATATATATATATATATATATATATATATATATATATATATATATATCATGTATTATTTTCACACATAGGGGACTACTTTCTCCAGCTTGGCACCCTTTATTTCATTGGGATAAAGTGTGATGATTGTAATATGTATTTACAAACGGATGTCATAGTAAGTGCAATTTGTAATAGATAGCAACACAGCAACACATGTTCGATTCCGTAAATTGTGACCGCGGGTTTGACATGGAAATGAGTGGACGAACCTTTACGCTTAAGACTCTGTTTTAGAAACTGTCAAACCGTAATCGGTTACTTAAGTCCTAATCGTCATGTTAGCAATGTACGCAACGAGTACTCGTCTTTATAACCATCGTACCCTAACCGGTTCACCTTAACCTACTGTGTGAAAGTACATAAGTATGCACTAGGTTTCAATTCCGAAAGCTGTCGTAGAGAATAAATGCAAAAAAAAAATCGGGATGTTCGACGGGAACCAACTAAGCTCGTTTGGTGTCAGCATTTATTGTGTATGCCAACAAATACTTTAACACGCAAAGGGCAAGCCCATAATGCACCTGAACCTATGAGGGAATGTTATATATATTGCGCACTTATAGTACCTAGGTGATGGCCATTGAATTCCAGTAGGCCAAATACAATCACAATGCTCTATTTTGTAAAGCAGTATGGTTTGATTTCAGTAAATAATGCTCACTGTGCAATGTCACTAAGATACAAGTAATCACGTACCATGTATTTAGCACCACCGTATCACCCACAACGTCAGCACAGACTGCCCGAAGCAGTTTGGCAGCTGCTTCTTTCGTGTCAGCATAAAGGGGCCCAATCAGGTGATATCCACGGTTTATGGCCGGTCTCCTGCAGACAAATCCTTCCAACATCCCACTTTTATGTCTAGCCACAAAACTTGCACCACCAGGAATGGAAATCCACTGCTCTAAGAACCTACGACGAATTGTATTGTCACGTCCGATGAAGCATCTGTTGTCATATTTGATTATATCGGTGAAGGGTACAGACAAAGCCTACAATCAAAGATATTTTTTCATGAAAGATAACAAGTGGGGTATGATATAACAACCACTGAACGTACAATTTTGCTGGATTACTCACGATGCATTTATTTATTTATTCATTTATTTATTCATTTAGTTAGTTAGTTAGTTAGTTAGTTAGTTAGTTAGTTAGTTAGTTAGTTAGTTAGTTAGTTAGTTAGTTAGTTAGTTAGTTAGTTAGTTAGTTAGTTAGTTAGTTAGTTAGTTAGTTAGTTAGTTAGTTAGTTAGTTAGTTAGTTAGTTAGTTAGTTAGTTAGTTAGTTAGTTAGTTAGTTAGTTAGTTAGTTAGTTAGTTAGTTAGTTAGTTTGTTTGTTTGTTTGTTTGTTTGTTTGTTTGTTTGTGTGTGTGTTTTTCAATGTCTATACACCATCTGCAAGCCTTTTATAAATAGACTTTACGTTCTGAATTTTAACAGCATGCCCAAACCAACCCAGCTCTTTTTGTGCAACAAATTACTCCAGGTGGTGGCAACTTGCCGCAGCCGAACTTCACTTTAAAATTTCAGATTTTTGTTACCAACATATTGTAACTGTTTGCTGAGATTCATATACATATGACGTCAATTGATTTTACGCGTAGGATGAAATATGGTCCTTACCAATACGGTGGTTATAATAAATGTGCCAATAGCATGCTAATGACTTAGGGGAACAGTATCCGGTGATGGCATACGAGTGTCACAATAGTAATTATAATGAGCAGGAGATACGCACCTGTGACCTCAAGGTAAAGGCAGTCGCTTAATTTGGTCAAAGGTAGTATTCAACTGCAGTGTCTGAATATTGTGGAAAAAGTTAAACAACATGGTCATTCCAGAATACACATAGTACTTATTTGAAACAAATTTTCCTATCTTATATCTGCTGGTGGTTAGATTTGAGGATTTAAGAATCGTCACGTATGCAATAGTTTTCCTTGGCTTGCGAGAAGAAGTTATAGAATCAGATTTACCTGGCAAACTTGGGAGTGTTCATCGCCTGACATGGATTTTTCCACCAATAGTTCGTACCGCATTGTCTGACATCGTGATTGATATCCAAGCTGTTTATTTTTCTCCTCTAGCTCTTCTACAGCATCAACACACAATATATTGTTCCCCACGTGTTCTGCTGCTACCTCGTCACGCAGGCGGGTTCCAAAACCACGTCTGCGATACTTTTCCTCGACGAAGTACATGGACCCGTAGTAAATATTGTCACAAATGGAAAGACGCACTGCTGACGCCACCACTTTGTCTTTATATTCTCCCACGTAAAACCCTGCTTGTCCTTCAGGATACACACTGAGAGCGACATCTAAGTCATGGGTGGCTGTAGTACCCAAGCTATTGAACCATCCTTGTACTATCTTTGCCTCTTTTCTCTTCATGGTACGTACTACATACCCATCGTCAAAACGTCGCCAGATGGTAACCATGTCTGTGTTGAGAACTTTTTCTCTGCTTTGTTCTTCACCTAGAAATATGTGATGGTCGTGCTTTAATGGTTTATTTATTTTAACAATGATAGACAGAGTAATACACACTTTGCTAGCAAATTGAAATAGCACAGTCATCGTTTGAAATCAGGTTGTTAAAAGACTTGTGGCATATTATATCTTCAAGACGTTGGGTTTTTTTATTAGCAATGCTGCTTTTCGCATTTAGGATCACTTATTTGCGATATCGCTTTCTTACCTGTATCGTGTTATATATATATATATATATATATATATATATATATATATATATATATATATATATATATATATATATATATATATATATATATATATATATATATATATGTATATATATGTGTATATATGTATATATATATATATATGTATATATATATATATATATATATACATATATATATATATATATACATATATATAACGACAGTTGTTCAATTACGGTGTGACTGTTCCCGAGGAGATAATACCTTCTACAATCGATTTCCAGCAGGGCAACCATGGCCACAAACGTGTTGAATATTATTGACACGGGAAAAAAACTATCTTACTCACAGGCGTCAAAAGGTACATATTGAAAGCATGTAAGATGACTTTTATTTCTATATAGTCTACAGACGTGGTTCAGCAGTTTCTACCAGGTACTCAAAGCTTCCGAAAGAGAGTTTGTCGGACGATGCTGGGACGTAAGGGAAAAAATGTACGCTTCCCATCCATTTATATTTTTCTACAGCGATCCGTCCTGGAAAGAGCCCTTATCCAACAGGAAGGAATGTGGTCAACCAACATAGTCAGATTGCCACAGTACTGCATGTGAGTATTTTTTGTTTTTGTTTTGTTTTTTTTTTTTTTTTGGGGGGGGGGGGGGTCTTGTACTGTATTCTGCATATAACAGTTTGGTTTCAAAGGCTTTTTCAAAAGACACACCACTTGACTCGGAAGCTGGTAAGTTTAAGAAAAATATTTTGAGAAAACATACACACCTGCACATACACACACTTTATATATACATATACCAATGCATATCAAATAAATGGACAAGAAATTCATGAATCAGAGGGCAAATACAAGTATTTCTATTTAGATGATAAATTAATGTGAATAAATGAATTATATGAAAGGGCAACTTTCTTTTGTTGTGATAGATTAAACGTATTTTATAATTTTTTAGTCAGATGTAACGCAAAAGCGACACAATTCTTATTGTGCAAAAGACAGAAAGAAGATAACGTCACATTTTGCACTATTGGTCGATTCGAGAAGTGGGTAAATTGCAGTCACACTCACACTTACACTCACCTTGATATCGCTCATCACCGTCACTCCAAACACCACCAAAGGCACTGGGCCATGTTTGCAAAGGTCACGGTTTTAAACGGCACACGCGCTGGACTGATTGTAAGAATTGCCTAAACTTGCGTAATATGCATGACTACCTTATCAGCAGGTCTATTTAAATTACGGATAAACTGAACTTAGCTATGCTACGTTGTTTGTCCTATATATTTCAAAGGTGCAAGGCAACAATGACATGTGAGATACATTAGATTTTTTATCACCGTGCTGGAAAATAATATGTCTACATATTCGGAATTAGAATTTGCTTTCTGTTGGCATCAGAGTACAACATATTAAAAATTGTCCACTTCCAAAGTTGGAAGCCAAGTGATGTTGCTTTGAATCCCTCATATTTCACCTTTTTTTTAATTTGGGTACTTGCCATTTAATGCACACATCCATAATGATTATTATGTATCACTGAGTCAACGATAAATACAAAGCTAATTCGCATTTTCAACTGCTCCAAAATTAGGTGGTTTTTTGCCAAGGTTGTTCACACTCCAGTGATTTGGGCATTTTTTGAAGTTTCATTTTTCTCAAAATCTCTAAAACCGCCAATTGCTCCGAAATTACATGGGACCCCTAAACCTTAACCGGCTCAACAGGTGGAGCTGCGATTTTTTCCCAATTTTTGTGCGTTTTTGCTATTCTTGACTTATCTAAAACCATCACTCGGATTGTTCTGAAACTTGATGCGCATGAAACTTGTTGAATGCTAACAAAATCCCGTTTACTGGGCGATGTTGGCTTTCGATCTCTCATTTTAACGATTTTTTTTTAATTTGGATCCCTATTTATTAATACATACATTCTTGTTGATTACAATGTAAGTTGACTTTACTATTAATTACTATGTTAGTCAATGGACATTCTAATGCTAACTCACATTTTTTATTTATCCTCCAAAACCGCCAGCAAAATTGACTTCAAACTTGGCAGCAATGTACCTTGGGTAGGTTTCTACTATGTTTGTTCAAATGGTCACGCTCCAGTGACTTTTGGATTTTTCATAAATATTTTTTATTATCTTTCATTCAAGTTCTTCCTCAAACCATATTCCAATGATACTGTATATTTGTATTTGTAAATACTTTCAAGTTAGTGGATATTGGAAAACTTCAATCCACCAAGTGAGACAGTCGCAGGAAAATTTGTTTCTTTTGTTACATTAGAGAATCGTAACTGCTATTTATCATCTTCGCTCTTTCATGCGTATCCTTGCTGTGGAGCAGTAAATGTTCGTTTGGAATGCAAGTTAGACAATTTTCTATGCCATATTCAATACGAGTTGATATTGGTTTTTAAATAACAGAAATGTACAAGGTATGCAGGTTTTTTTGGACGATGCCAGGGCTGTCCAAAGTAGGAGATGTAGGAGTAAACCCAAAATGCAAATTGCGTTTTGGCCGTGGGTCTGGTGGCTGACCAATGCACCAGCGCGGTGGGGGCCGAAGTGGTTAAGCCAGTGGAGGCTGATGAAATCTAAGGAAAAGTAGAGTTTCAGATGAGCTATTCTGGCAACAATCTTGGAACACTTACACCTTCTTTGCTGCAAAGAGTGGCATGTTACAATAAAATCATATGAAAAATACAAATTTCTCCTCTCTATAAATTTGTTGTTGCAATTTTGGAAGTCTTGGTCGTATTTTTGCGAAAACAGGACAGTTTGATAGCTCTGGGTGCTTGGTGTCTCACCTTTGAAAGAATTTGCAGGCACTTGAAAGTCTAACCCAGCAGGAAAAAGATACGCCGGCTTAAATACAAATAGCAACACATACCTGTTTGATTGCCGTGTAAGTGAACAAAATGTGTACGTGTGATGTCCATCCATCGTTTTTGTTACAATTTGCATCCAGCTTAACAAACTATGTTATTTTTCATTTAACCATGACAACTATTTTCAAAAATAATCTTTACTGTTTTAAAGACATCAATGAAATGACAACAGTTGCTGTGCTTCCTGTGCAGAGCAAGTTACACCACAGTGGAATGAATACGCGGGAAGCAGGCCTTGAATGAATAAAAGAATTAACGTAAAACGAATTGTGTGGATAAATGAACGAAATAAGGGCATACATGATTGAAATTTTAAAAAATGAATAGGTGAAGAGAGAATAGAAGAAAAACATTTTTAATATGATTGAAAAGTTGAAAACGTCGTTGTCAATTGTGATCGTGTATTTCAGGTCTCCTGAAAATGCCTAGCATGGCTTTCTGGCTGCACACACTGGCCAAATAGTGATAAATTATCTGGTAACTATCTAGTGTCAGAGGTATGCACATCAAATATGCACTTCCGGAATGAAAAAAAGGAGAACACAGAATCAAAATATCAAACTCAATTTTCAAAATAACGCACAATTCAAGAAACATTATTCTATAAAAAACAGCGATAGTGATTGCATAAATATATATGAGTGTTAAAGCGTTTTGAATAGTTTGACATATATAAATATATATGTATATATATATATATATTTGTATGTATATATATGTATATATATATATATATATATATATATATATATATATATATATATATATATTCTCTGCACCTCGAACACAAAAGAATACCGGATAATGTAGCACTAGGGCACATTGCCTTTTTACTTGATATATGCATTGGTTATTACCACAGAAATTATCACAATATATACCTGATTTGTTCTTTTTTTTGGGGGGGGGCAGCTTGTAGAACACACAGGTCCACGTATTGAACCACCAAAAGTTCGAAGGTATCATTTATTTGGAAGGTATTTGGTTTATATATATTTTATTCAAAAACAGTTGAGAAACAGGCAGAGCCTATATAAATCTCTTTCGCATGACAGAAAGTACATATATTGACCATTACAATATAAGGGTTTGAATCATACCAACACGACACAATACAATTAACAAAACTCAAATATCTAAAAAGGGGAAAATACACAACACAAAACTATACATGAGCGAAGACAGTAACATGTAGAAAATGGGACATAGCACATTTACGGGACAGATAGAAAAGAGTAAAGGTCGAGGGAAAAAAAAAAGAATTAAAGGTCAAAACTACTTCCATTTGTAAGTTTACTTGAGCTGAAAGAATCCATGCGGTTCGACTTACTCATTTGCAATCAATTAAACATATGCAGTCGGCTGATTGCTGTTTTCAACTTGTAAACTTGATTTAGAATAATGTACGGTGGTTTAAATCTTCCGCACTGAATAATAAACTTTGCATTGTCTCGAAAATGTTTTATTGCTGAATTTAGAACAGCTTTCGTTCCCAAATAATAAAGTGTTACAAGCAAATGGAGCTAACGGTACAATTTTGACTGAAGAATATCTCTTTGTATTGTATAATTAGGGTAACCTAAGAAGTAATAATGGGCTGTCTCTTTGATGGAACCACATGAGCGTCCAAGTAACTTTTTGATAGCTTTTTTTGTGTAAGTCTTGATTCAGCTTGCCGCAGCCCATCCGAATTTTAGCATGCAGTATGTTATATGTCCTATTACCAGTATAGAATCATTCTTTTTTGTTTAGTTTGCATCGAAAGGGTTCTATATCTTCTGAATTTCGAGAAGTTAGTGTTCCAGTGATGAATTGTAGATGGTAGAAAGGAGTTTTTGAAGATCATTTTCCTGTTTTTATTTTCAGTTCTATTTGCTTCTGAACGAAAGTTGTAATTAGTTCTGGATGATACATTATGAGGCAGTAAGTACTTCGGGGTAAGTCTATGAACTATTTTATACATGAGCTCTAATCTATGATTTTCTCTATTTTGGAAAGTTTTTCCCATCCAGTCTTGTTTTATATGTTGTCATGACTTATGGCTCCTGTAAGAGCACGGGCAGCATCCAGCTGAACACTGTCCAGTAGTTCTGCCTCAGTATCTGTGCATATACCCCAGACCACATCCCCATATTCAAGTAGAGGTCTAACATATGAAGAGCAGATTATTTCCAAGGAGCGATTGCTTAGTTTGTACTGTACCAATTTTATGATCCCAACTAATTCTTTTTGCTTTATTGACAATAAAATTATATGCGTGGACCAGGATAGGTCTAATCTAATTGGAAGTCCAAGATGTCTGTGTACAGTAACGTATTTCAGCGCACTTTCATGAAAACAAACTTGACAATAGAAAGGATTTCTTTTATTATCAATAAGCATAGTTTTTGTTTTAGCACTGTTAAATTGAATTAACCATTGTTGTAACAATTTTTCTATTTCTTCTAGATCTTCATTAAGTGTTTCAGCGAATTCTGTAGAGTCTATGGGGTCATCAACTATAATAAATAAGGTGACACCATCAGGATATAGTCTGATATTAGATCTGACAACATTAACTATGTCATATTCGTAAGCAAGAGAGAGGAGAGGCCAAAGCACTGAGCCCTGGAGGACCGCTGCTTTAATATGACCCCAATTAGAAAACTCCATTTAATGCAACCATCTGGGTGCGGTTTGACAGATAATTTTTGAAGCAATCTAACAACAGACCACAAATACCTAAATTACAAAGTTTGTGAATAAGATTAGGATGGTAAAATTCACCCAAAGCTTTGGTTACGTCACAGTAAACAACACCTGTTTCTCCAGATCTGGTGCTTCGGCAAATTCATATTGTCCCTTCAGCATGAAAGTATAGCTGCCACAGCCCGTTTTCCATTAAAAGATTGAGATGTTTTGCCAGTTCATATAACTTGATGGGCTGTGTGATTTTGATTAACATTTTACTGCATTACAGGTGCAGCCACTTGTCCAGGCAGGTGTATCAGGTATATAAAGTACGTATTCCCATGAAAATATATCACATGGTATCAATACGTAAAATGCATTAAAAGTAAAAAATGTCCGTAATACGAAGATACATGTAGATAGGTTTTTGTGTTACCATTAATAAATGTACATATTCATGATCATTTATATGAACTATTAAAGTGTTTAAATAGATTTAATTAAAACTGTCCGCTGTATTCGTGAGTAAGATTTTGGCATTTTCTAAGTATTGCTCATAGTAAAATGTAACGTTTAAGTATCTAAAGATCCTCGGGCATATACCTAACATTTATTTGACATTCAGTAGTGCGCTACGATCTTGGAACAGCGGATCGCAGTAGAGCAACCGGATGCTGTTCTCGTGTGAAGTTAAATCAAGTTTAAGGGCACCGGCCACGGGTGTTCAATGATGGGGGACAGCGTTGTCAACGATTATAAAATGTAAAAAAAAATCAAAACTTGTTACGCACAATGATCGACTTCCTTTGTTCTTGCAAGTTTGATCAAGAGGACAGGAAGTCTCCCTGTGCGTGTCCTAGAAAATTAGATAATGGGCATCTAAAATTTGACCATTGGCCCAACCCGCATTTTTAGCTCAGCTGACTTATCAGTCAGTTGAGGTTATGTTATGACTAGCCATCCATCGTCCATCCCCAGTGTCGGCATAGTGAAATAATGTATGAAGCTTTCAAGTTTCGTCTGTCCGCAATTCACATTTTCGACTTCTTCTCCAAAACCATCAGCCAGATTCACTACAAGCTTGGTGGGGATGTGCCTTGGGTGGGTGTCTACCAAGTTTGTTCAAATGGTCACGCTCCATAGATTTTTTTTTTTTTTTTTTGTCTTTTGGGGGTCAAATCTTAAAAAATCATCTTCTCCGAAACCGCTCACCAAATTACTCTGATATTGCACAGGAACACTCCAAGGGACTCCTAGTTCTAAGTTTGTTTACCAGGTGGCGCTGCGAGCTTTTCTAATTTTTATGATTTTTTGCGAGTTTTTGCTGTTTTCGACTTCTTTAGAACCGTCACTCAGATTAAGCTTAAACTTGGTGGATATGTGCCTTGTGGAAGGGTCAAACAAAGTTGTTCACTAGGTGGCACTGCTGTGCATTCTGATTTTTGACGATTTTTTGCAATTCTGGTACTTATCAGTCAATGCAGCTTTCCTATTGATTACTATGTAAGTCAATGGGCATTCTAATGCTAATTCACATTTTCGACTTCTCCGAAACCGTCAGGCAGATTGACTTCTAACTTGGCGGCAATGCACCGTGCGTGGGTTACTACTATGTTTGTCAAATGGTCACGCTCCAGTGATTTTTGGAATTTTAATGATTTTTTGGGGGGGTCTTTTTGGGGACAAATCTCATAAAATCATTTTCTCCACAACCGCTCACCCAATTGCTTCGATATTACATAAGAACACTGCTAGGGACCCCAAGTTCTTAATTTGTTCACCAGGTGGTGCTGCAATTTTTTTCGATTTTTTTATGAATTTTTGTGTGTTTTCTTTACATGTCACTTCTTCTCCAGAAACGTCTCTCAAATTAAGTTGAAACTTTGTGGATATGTTTCTTGTTAAAGGGTCAAGGACAGATGTTCACTAGGTACCACTGCTGCCGATTCCTGATTTTTTGGTACTTATCGGTAAATGCACCTTTTCAATTACTTACTATGCGCGTCAATGGCATTCTGATGCACTCTAATGGTAATTCACATTTTCGACTTCTGTGAATAAACTCTCTGTCAGATTTACTTCAAACTTAGTAGCAATGTACTTTGGGTGGGTCTCTACCAATTTTGTTCAAATGGTCACGCTCCAGTGATTTTAAAAGTTTTGATAGGAAAGTTTAACATGGGAATTTTTTGAAATGGTTATAACTTAAATAATTTTAGCCAGATATGTGCCAAACTTGGTAGGAATCTACCTTTCATAAGGGTCTACCTATTTTGTGCAAATGGTCATGCTCCAGTGATGGTTGGACCTTGACCTCACTCCTAAGGTCACAGGACAATCTGGGAAATTTACTGTTCACTTTATAACCCGAGATCTGTTTTGAGTTAGGACCTTGATGTTGCACATGTTAATGTTTCTCTATGAAGGTCATGCTTAAACAGTACATGAGTGACCTTGACCTCGTATCTGAGGTCACAGTGCAACATACATGAATTTTACTCTTCATTATAACTTGAGAACTACTTTAAGCGGACCTTGATGTTGCGCATGTTAGTGATCTATAAACGTTAGACTTTCTGAGTACATGGGTGACCTTGATCCTATCCCAAGCTCACAGAGCTGCAAGTGTGATGAATATCTAGGCCAGCTGAGCAAGGCGGTTCACACAGCCTTCTTGTTTGTAAATTGCATCTCAAATCATTATCAAAATAATGAATTGAATGGTTGTATCACGTATAATCCTAGTTCTACTTCATACCACGATAACAAGAACAGGCACGTGACGGTCCTGTCTTTGGCTGACCTAACATGCACAGACTGATGTGGTTCTGTGAACTTCTGAGTGGTATCGATGTCACTTCTGTGTAAGCCCACCATCACTGTTGCTAACATTAACATATCCCCCCTTCCTGAAATCTGATAATTTGTTACATATTTAAGAATTGAACTTATTTTCTACAATATTCAAGGATGCATTGTTGCCTTTCGTGACAGGCACTTTGATGCTGTCACTTTTTTTCCACTAAAAGAGTGAGATGTCGATTCATACAACTTGATGGGAGATGTCATTTAGATTGGATTAATACTTTACAGCATGACAGGTGCGACCACGTGGCCAAAGGCCATATCATATAAGTATGGGTGCCAACATTAGTTGGTTGTTGAGCTTTGCTGATCCGTCGATGCCAGGCCATAGTCATCACCCTTCAAAGAATTTGCAGGCATCAGAAAGTCTAACCCACCAAGCAAAAGATATGCAGGCTTAAATACAATTGACAACAACAACAACACACCTGTTTAGTTTCATTGACATATATATAAGTTAAGAAAATGTTTACGTGTGGGGCTGATGCATCGTTTTTGTTGGAATTTGCATGCAGTTTAATAAACTGTTTTAATTTTCATTTTATCATTGTTACTATTATTAAAAATAAATTTCACTGATTTTTTAAAATAATTTTACTAATTTAAAGACATGAATAAGTGACAATAATTGCTGTTCTTCCTGTGTGGAGCCAGTTACTCTGCAGAGTAATATTCAGTGGGTCGGAAACAAGCTTTAGGCGAATGAACACAAAAAGCATTGTATAGATATGTGAAAGAAATGAACACATGAATGATATACAAAATAAATTTGTGAAGAAATAAGAGAAAGAAAAAGGTGCACACGCTGACCAACATGATAAATTATCTAGTAACCACCTCGTGTTCGAGTTATGCACATCAAATATGCACTTCCCAAATAAAAGAAAAAATTAGGACTTTGAGGCAAAATATCAAAATCAATTTTCAAAATTACCGATATTCATTCTATAAGAACAGCGAGAGTGGTTGCATAAACATATATGGGTGGTAAAATTTTCGAATAGTTTTGCATATATATATATATATATATATATATATATATATATATATATATATATATATATATATATATATATATATATATATATATATATATATATATATATATATATATATATATATATCTGCACCTTCAATACAGAAGAGTATGAAAATAAATTAGCACTAGGGGGCGCATTTGTGGGCGCCCTTCTCTTAAACAAACGTCGGTTATTTCCACAGACATAATCACTTAAGAAATATCAGATTTTTTTTTGGGGGGGGTCCAGTGTATATATAAAACACAGATTCACATAGTCAACCACCCGCAAGTTTGATGGTATTTTATTTTATTATTATTTTTTTATTCATTCATTTATTTTTTATTTTTGAAGGTCATTGTACCTTTAAAGTTAAACAAATTGCCCCTTCAACATGAAAACATGGCTGCCAAAGCCCATATTCCACCAAAAGATTGAGATTTTTCCCCATTTTATATACTGGATGGAAGATGTGCTTTAGATTTGATTAGCAGTTTACAGCATTACAGGTGCGACCACGTGTCCAGACAGGTACGTTACGTCAGTATGGGTTCAGAATTGCTTAAATATGGGTGCAGAAATACGTTGGTCATAATAGCAACTTCTTTAAAAGTACAAAAATAATCTTTTTATTTCCAACAGAGATGGGTATTCCCATGAAAATGCATTAAAACATAAAATGTATTAAAAGTAAAAATATTCCGTAATACATTGATAGATACAGGTTATTTTTGTTACAGGTTATTTTTGTTACCGGTAAAAAAAGGTAAATCTTCATGATAATTTATATGAACTGTTAAAGTGTTTAATTAAAACTGCCAGTTTTTTTTCTAATATTATGCAAGTGTTGCTCAAAGTTAAGTGTAAGCATGTAAAGATCCCAGGGCATATACCTAATATTTAGACATGATTCACTTGTGCGCTACGATTTAGGATCAGCGGCTCGCGGTGGAGCAATTGGATGTTGTTCACGTGTGAAGTTCAGTCAAGTGCACCGGCCAGGGGTGCTCGCTTTGTTTGGGGTTCATGGCAGGAGGAAATTTTGGAGCAGCCGCCTTAATGTCCAGCTTCCTCTGACATCCCCTACGTCCCACGTCTTTTTCCCATTATGTTCACATCAATGATAAATTCAGTTTGATATAGGAAGGAATTTTGGTCTATCATAAGTCTGAGGGCTTTATGGAGTGCAGTGTGCTGTCGCATGGCAATATCTCAACTGAGTCTGTTTTAGCAGCCAACGTGCAGAACCACCACTCTCACCCCTCCCTGATTTGGGGCTCTGCTGCTCCACGCAGTGTCGTCTCATGCCATCAGGCTCAGCTGGTCTGGATGGACGACTGAATGGTCATGTGACCTTAAGAATAATATCCAAGGTCACAAAATTATTCGATCACCATTATTGTTTTCTTTTGAAAGTCTACACTTATACACCGTTCTGGTGTCTTTACTTTTTAAATGAAGAGAAACCGAATTGCCAAGATATAAGCTTATATGTCAGGTTGGCCTTTTAAGGTCACAGAAGTCAAAATTAACAAAACCGAAAGAACCCCGGGAGGGCTCCAATTGTTTCGGGGCGGGCGGGAGGGGGGGGTTGTCAACGGTCATAAAATATAAAACATCAAAACATGCTACGCACGATGATTGACTTCCTTTGTTCTTGAAGGTCTGATCAATAAGAATGGAAGTCTCCATGTGTTTGATCTTGAAAATTATGTCATGGTCATTCAAAATTTCACCATTTGCCCAGCCCATGTTTGTTTTAAATTTGTACGTTGCATCTCAAATCATGATCAAAATAACGAATTAAATGTTTTTTCCATCACGTATAATCCTAGTTTCACTTTATACTACCATAATAACAAGAGGAATGTGACAGTCCTTCGTTCAGCTGACCTTGTATGTGCAGACTGAAATGGTTCTGTGAACTTTAGGGTGATATCAATGTCACCTTTGTCAAAGTCCATCATCACTGTCGTTGACCGTTTTACCCAACTTATGCTCGTTTTTTAAATGATAGCATTACCATCTAGAGAACAAATTTGGTGGAGATAATGTCCACTTACATTCCTAATGAGTCTGAAGCTGCTAAAAGTTATGGTTCATAAGTAAAATTCAAGAAAGGTCAAAACACACAAAAACTCTTAAAGCGCAAATATAATAAAAACATAAATAAACAAACAAACATGAATTACAGGTATAAGATGAGGATGCATACTTATATACAATGTACTTTCTTAACTGGACCTGCAGTGTGCTTCATTCACATCCACTTTTGTTCTAACATCACAAGCTAACTGACCTACTTAGCCCTAGTTAGAGTCCAAACCTTGTGATAAGTAATTTCTGTGAAGTACCCCAAGAACACCTTCCTGCATCTTATTTTTATATTGCTAAGTATTTAATATTCTCCTCCCATCCTGTTACATAACAAGCATGTCTTACTACCTCACAACTAAATTTATTACCTCTGGCCATATCTGAAGCACATCTTACTCTCTCTTACTTCTTTCTCCTTGTCCCGCAGCATGGGAAAAGCATCTTACCGTGTCTTTAAAAGCCAGAATTGGGTAAGAGGAAGTGAGGCCTTATTTGCACTAAAACTTTCCATAATACAATTTCTGGGCTCCCAGTGCAATATGAAATGAAATGAGTTTTATTTCTGTAATTTTAGGCCTCCGGCCTATATTACAATAGTGTTGAAACATGTTCATAGGTGGTACTAGTGCAATA